>BQNB010063886.1:0-35516 GCA_026074375.1 Tanacetum coccineum | reverse complement strand
TCCTTCGATTGTGTTTTGAATGAAAGGATCTATGTTACCAAAATATGTTCTTTTAGCGATTGTTTGTTTGCAATGTTCCACTCCATAAAAAATCATGTCAACACTCTTTTGAATCTTGAAAAGTTCTTTAGAGCTTTTACACTTTTGATCCCAAGGAATGGATTCATCCATTTGTTTTTCTAACAAAGTTGTTTGTTTACGAAAAGACTCTTTGGAAAATTCATTATTAGAAGATGTATGACTCATCTTTGACATTTCCTCATCTTCAGTAACCGTAGCAGGTTCTGGATCATAAGTAGGAGCAGAAGAGGTAACAATTGCTTTTCCGCTATTTCTGGTAGATTGTTGTGATCTGGTGGAGGAATATTGAGTGTTTTAAGTAGGATGGTTTTGATGAGTGGGTTAGCAGTACGTGCTAGTCTTTCAGCTCTTATCTCATTGACTTCATTATGGTGTTGCTTAAGGATGTCATAAAGTTTGTGATAGGATACAGTCTTCAGCTCTTGACTCTGCTTAACAAGTGTCACAAACCTTTGCCATTCTGGTTGTAGTTGAAGTAAGAACTGGACATTCACTTGATGATTTGTAACATGACACTGATTTCTGACAAGCTCATTCATCATCTTGTAAAACCGTAAGTAATAATACGATTCAAGTGATTCACCATCCCGTAATGTGAATTTTCCAAACTCCTAATATAAATTGGTTTCAAGATCTTGAACATTGATTGATTCACCTTGTTTCAACCTTTCAATGGCTTTCCACATTTCACATGCATTCGTACAAGCATCAACTGTGGAGTAGACATCGTTATCTATCCCTGTGAGAATGATCTGAACGGCTTCAGCTTCGGCATTCAGTTGATCGCGTATGTCTTGTGAAACATTCTTATAGTTCTCCATATACCTCTCTATAGTTGTTTCAGAACTACCTTCAGCAACTGGAACTGTCTTCTCAGCCCATTGATACGTGTATGGTGGATTTTGGAGACAATAGTGGATGAGTTCACTGTTAGGTTTGGTGTCAATGTATCTCTTGATTCTGGATTTCCACTGAACGTAATTACCCGGTGCTAACATTGGTGGACGATCTTTGCTACCCGCTTCCATGATAGCATTATGAAGAGCATTCGATGATTGAGTTTGCAAATTGATATTTGAATTTGACATTTTGATGAAGTTGTGAATGGATATCGGATCTTAAGTGTTATGAAGTGTTGATTGTATTGTGGTGAGAGAGAATGCAATTAACTCCACGGGATTTTACAACTCTATGATTAAAACTGAGAAGGAAAAAGTTTACTTGTCGGGATTTTACAAAATCAATAGAAAAACCGTGAAATTAAAATTGACATATTTCGCTTGCTGGATTGCATGTTTCGCTTGAAAAATGTAAGTTGCATGTTTCGCTTGAATAATCAATACTTGTTTCGCTTGAAAAATCAGTACATATTTCGCTTCAGAAATTGCACATTTCGCTTGACAATTCAAAACATATTTCGCTTGAAAAATCTAAACATATTTCGCTTGGAAAGTCAAAATATATTTTGCTTATCTTTAACATATTTCGCTTGGTAGTTAAACATGCATATTTTGCTTAAACATTCAACATATTTCGCTTCGTCTTAAACATGCATATTTCGCTTCAACGTCTAACATATTTCGCTTAACATTATCAACATGTTTCGCTTCGACTTAAACCTGCATATTTCGCTTAACAACTAACGTACATATTCCGCTTAATAAATAAACCTACATGTTTTGCTTGACCTGTGACATATTCCGCTCGGTGTCTTTTTCAAGTGTGGACCACTTTTACTAGAAAACAAGGTGTCCTATTCTTTGGAAGCTAGAACTGTGGATCTATGTCCCTTGATTTCAACCGGTTTAGGACCACAAAGTGGATAAGGGAAACCTCAAATAAGCCGAAATAATCTTGTAAAAAAAACTTGAATAAGCTAGGAATGAACTCAAAAATTTGCAACAAAAGTTAAGAAAACTAAGAACCTAGTTTGAAGAACAAACAAATAAGAAAACGTGACTCTTGTGACACTTCCGAATCACACAAGAAAACACCACGTCGAGAGAAAAGAAGAAGAAAATAAGCCGATTGTAATAAGCTTATAAAAAATGATCTTTGAGATTATCTAAGACATGGAATGACTACAAAATAAGCTTTAGAATGAGTAGATTAAGAAATGGAGAAGCTTAACAAACTAAAGCCTTAAAAGCTTATAAAGACGTATGCTTTTATACCGAAATAAGCCACGTCTTATGAGCTTATTACCACAAAAAGAACACTAAACACCCCTTGGCGAGTGATACCACATGTTGGTCTTATAATTATCCTTTCACAACTAATAAGCAAACCCAAATAAGCCCTAGTGAGCCGGAAATGAAGAAAGAAGAAAAGGAAGAAAAGAAAACTAGGAAAATTAGATTAGAGAGAGAAAGGCGAGTTACAAGTGAAAGAAATGTAACCAACACCCTCTCCATGAGTGGAGAGGGTTTCTTTTATACCCTTGAGCCATAAGTGGCATGTGGGCTTTTCTACTTGGGCCGGGCTTGGCTAAACTTGGGCTTTGAGCCCGAAACACGGACAATATTAGATTACAATCCAAGCCCGTTAAACCCGACTAGCCTATTACAATACAAGACCTAGTTTGACTTTATAAGACCGATAACATTCTTGTTTGACTTAATATAATTAAGGCTAACACATACGAGCTTGGATGTGGTTCTCTTGGGTTGCGACTCTGCATGGCGTAACAAGTAATCACATACCAACCGATAAGGCAAATCCTGTCAAGAACAAAAAAATCAGGGAGATTGGCAAAATGGGTCATAGAGCTCGGTGAACATGATATAAGCTACCAACACAGAACGTCAATACAAGGTCAAGTTCTTGCTGATTTTTTAACAGAAGTACCAACAGGGGAAGTCAACCAGGTTGAACAGGCCACAACAATAGCAAATCAAGAAACCATAGAGGTATGGAAATTCTTCACTGACGGCTCATCAAATAAGGGCGGCTTGAGAGCCAAACTTGTACTAACGATCCTGGACGATGTTGAATTCACTTATGCATTGCGTTTTGAATTCAAAGCTTTAAATATTAAAGCCGATTACGAAGCACTGCTGGCTGGATTAAGAATTACGGAGTTCATAGGAGTCAAACACATAGAGGTATTTATGGACTCCAAGCTTGTTGCAAACTAGATAAACAACCTTTATCAGTCAAAAAAAGAACTAATGTATTTTTATCTGAGCAAATCAAAGGATTTGACAACACATTTCAGATCATTTTATTAATAACACAAGTGGCAAGAAGCCAGAACAAACAAGCAGACGCTCTAAGAAAAATGGCCTCCGTGAGTTTTTCCCACCTAACAAAAAAGGTGCTAGTGGAAGTCCTACCGTGCAAATCCATTAAGGGGATATAAGTAATGGAAATAGTAGAAGAAGAGGGCGACACATAGATGACGCCGATAAAAGAATACCTAGAAAATGGAGCTCTCCCAAAGGAAAAAGGAAAGGCATGACGGTTAAGGGAAAGAGCAAGGCAATATGTGATGTTAGAGGGAACCTTATACCGAAATTCATTCCTTGGAACATGGTTAAGATGCATCGACCCGAAACAAGCCAATTATGTGATTTCAGAGATACACGAGGGACCCTGCAGCATGCACTCAGGTCCCTGATCAGTTGTGACAAAAGCAATGTAGTTGGGATACTATTGCCCGATAATGCACATAGACGCCCAAATGCTGATCAGAGCATGTCAGGAGTGTCAAGTGCTCTGACCCATACCGCGTCTCCCAAAAACAAAGCTGAAGTCAATCACATCGCCATGGTACTTCCATAAATATGGTATAGATATATGTGGCCCATTCTCCGAAGCAGCACATAAAGTTAAATTCTTGATAGTGGCGATAGATTATTTCATAAAGTGGATTGAAGCCAAGACGGTAGCAGGAATCACGGGGAAACAAGTGATGAAGTTTGTATGGGACAATATAGTGTGCAGATTTGGATTGTCGTGGGAAATAATCTCGGACAATGAAAAGCAGTTTAGGGATAATCTATTCTGAACATGGTGTGAGAAGCTGAACATTACACATCACTTTGCCTCTGTCAAACACTCCCAGAGCAACATGGTTAGTAAAACGGGAAAACAGAACTTTGGGTGAGGGTATAAAGGCCCAACTAGGAAAAGACAAAAAAGATTAGGTAGAGGAGCTACCTCAAGTCTTATGGGCTCACCGAACCATGATCAAATCAAGCAATGGAAATACCCTGTTCTCATTGACATACGGTACAGAAGCAGTCATACTAGTAGAAATCGGAATGCCATCCTTTAGATGTTCCATGATTGACAAAAGCAAATGAAAGACTTTTGTTGAATCTGGACCTCCTAGAGGAAAAGAGAGAACTGGCAGCCATAGCGGAAGAAAAACACAAAAGAAAGATGGAAAAGTACTATAATTTGACAGTCTGGAGCATTGTTCTGAAGCCCAGAGACCTCGTGTACCATAGCAATGAAGCCATCAAAAAAGAGGACACGAGGAAGTTAGGCCCCAAATGGGAGGGCCCCTATGAAGTCATTGAAACATTAGGAGACAAGGCCTACTTTGCAAAACGAATCTTATCATCAAAATGAAGCGGACAGTTCTGATATTCGTGGTCAGACTTTTCATAGGCCGTAGATATCGATAAGGTTTTAATAATAGTCATAGGGAAGATGTTATTGTGTTTATGTAAATGAAACAAAACCCGCAAAAAAATTGTTTCCCGTATCAAATAATACAAAAACCTCGCAACGACCAGTTTCAAAGAAAAGAGTTCCCCTTGGTGGGGGCCGCCCCCCCCCCCCCCCCCCCCCCCTCCCGAAACATACCTGAAGGAGTGTAGCAGCCGCCTGATTTCTCCTTGTCGAGGAAAAATCTCGTCCAACGTTATAAAACAAGCGAAGAACAATTTAAAGTTAAGATGAAAATATCAAAGGAAGCGATCATATCAAAAGGAAACCTAACGTCTACCCAATCCTCACAGGTCATAAACTAGGTTCCTATAGGGCTCAAACCTGGCGACGCTCTTGATACCATAATTTAACACCCCGCTCTGATAAAGAGACCAAGAGTCACATTATGGTGTCATATCGAAACATATAAACGCAAGTGGAAGACTTTATTAATCAAAATACCAATTCATAAAATAAAATGACTTCCAATATATTAACTTCTAACAATTCTAAATGAAATAAATCTGCAAACGAAAGGGTCATAATATAATTCCCAAAATCAATGAGAACACGATCAAAGTTGGTCCTCTAGAAGCTTCCTACACCCCATTCACTCAAAACACCAGCTTTCCCGCTTAGTACCCTGCCGCAGAACAAGAAAATGTGGCTGAGCTAACGCTCCAGTGAACAATATAATAACAACATCAGTAATAAATAAAAAAGAATGAAATGAACGGAGGTACGAAATCTGCTTAACAAATGCCATACGAAGTAATAAGCCTAAATTAAGAATTAAGATAACAAAGGATGCCTAGCTAGCACGAAACAAAAGTCCAAAAGCATGCCACACCTTAGACCACAAATCGCACATAAATCGACATATCATATTATATATAAAATTATACATGGGACTGCAGACTCAGATGTACCCTACAAAATGTGAAATTGGGTGTAAATGCAACACAACACAACCATTCACACCTGAACTAAACAACAAAGTACCTAGGAAGCATCCCATACTCCCCCTGCAAAACAAAGTTATATTCCAAAACACAGCACCTATGCGAGTGTACGACATAATATAATCAAATGCATAATAAGTGCAACATACAAAAGGGAAACGCCGTGGACTAATCACAACAATCACAAAAAACCAGCCACAGATAGTGTCATGCCATTGGTGCATCAATGACATGGTCATGGTACCTCCATGACTAGATACAAATAGCTCGGGCAAAGATTAAAGGAAAAAATATAATTGAACAAGTTTCGAATAATCCAAATATGGAAACGAATCTAGTAGCATATTCCAAACAAGAAGCAACAGATTCTACATCAACAGTCATGATGACGGTCTAGCAACTCAAGGAATAATCAAATGAGAATATCAAATAGATCAAGTAGCCAAACAAAAGAGAATGAAGTGTCCTTACTAAAAGGACGGAATATCTGTACCTTAACGAATAAGCAAAGGAGAGAACGAACACGAAGACAAAGTAGGCTCGGGTGACAAAAACGAAGGCATATTGACTTTTCATTATCATTTTCCGAATACGTTTTCAAATCATTGACAAAAATTATTTTTTAAGAAAATGAGTTTTTTTTCAAAAATTACCGTGTAATCTTCATCGTCGGATTCGTCAAACGATATTCTAAAGTCAATTTCATTGTTGTTAAGAGAACTTACCGTGGGTTCACATGAGAGTGCTTTTTCAGATGTTAATTCGTCATTAAAGACTATAGCTGGGAATTCGGTTTCAACGGATATGAGGTCGTGAATGTCTTCATCATACCAGATCTTACCATACTTAGCAGTTTCCCAGTTATAAACCTTACCACGCCGACGAGCTTTTTCTTCTTCGAGCCTAATGTATTCTTCCATAGTAATGTTGGGGTTGTCCATCATGTAATAAACTTGCTAGGAAAGAAAACCGTCAAATAACTTATGCTCGTATTCAGTAAACTGAATACGCCATATTACACAAACACAATAAGCAAACAAACAGTATTATAAACTATTCTAAACTACACTAATCCTAAGGGTTAGACTAATCTAATGTTAAAAACCAAAATATCAAATAAAAATCAAGATTAATATTTTCACTCCCCGACAACGGCGCCAAAAACTTGATGTGTCGTTGTGTGGTTGTAATTTATGTTTCAAGTTTTAAATTTATATTTTGCCGACTTTACCAAAAACAACACTTTAACGGGCAGTGTACCCGGTCAGATAGGAGTTTCGTGGTAAGTAGGGTGTCGATCACTAAGAGCGAGAAACAATCATTCAATTTATTAATATCTTGGTTATCTAAACTACTTTAATTCTATTCTACTGTCACACCCTGTAAATT
Organism: Tanacetum coccineum; assembly: GCA_026074375.1. NCBI lineage: Eukaryota > Viridiplantae > Streptophyta > Magnoliopsida > Asterales > Asteraceae > Tanacetum > Tanacetum coccineum. The sequence continues at coordinate 28,425 of BQNB010063886.1, read as the reverse complement.
TCAGGTCAATATTTTAAACTTTTCCGATCATTATTTTTGACTTTTATACGTTACGTTTGAATCTGGCAATTTACCGGGAAGTTAACCTGCGTAAATCTAAAAACATCATCGGACGCGTTCTGACTTTGGATTATGATTAGTCTAGATATTATATTCATTATTTTATCTTTTTTAAGTGTTTCGTAGATTACGATCACTTTTGATACTTATTTTTACGTTTTAGCATATAATTTACGTTTTTCGCGTTTTTGATCAAACGGAACCCCGGAAACCTAAAATCTTTTCGTGTAAACTTTAGTTATCGTTCATCTTGTGTTTATAAGTCAAAAATTTCGTTTATGTTCCCCCTCTTATTATTTTCGAACGCCTAAACCCAAACCAAAACAACCATAAGTCCTAAATTAATTCAAAGGTATCTTTTTTTTGAATTTCTCATGCATGTGAAGGATAATGACACATGAGAGTGTCATTCTCATGCACACTTACCATGCATTACCACCATGTGAACTCTTACACTCTTGTAAGACTTGGACTAAGACCTTTGACCATCTAATCTTGCATAACTAGAACCATGATCCAAAAATTTGAACCAAATGGTCCTTGTGGTAAGGTTTCGGGTCCGAATGCCGACTCGACCGAGCTAGCAAACATAACACACATACTTTTGGTGTGTGTGGTCACATGTACAATCCATGACATTACCCTAACCTAATTAACCCCTCCTATATATACCTCACATATCACAACTTAGGGTTTCACTCTTCATTTCATAGCCTCAAAAATTTCTTTCTCTCCCTCTTTTCTTCTCTTAGCTCATGACAAACAAACACCCTCTTAGGGTTTCTATATATTTGATTTCTTGCAAGATCCAAGCATACTAGGTTCATATCTAAGGTTATTTAGGGTGATTACAAGTATTGGTTCATTGATTCAAGGGTTTATTTCAAGATCTACAAATTAGGGTTTGGTTAGTATTTGAGGTTTTTCAAGATCCAAGTCTTCCATCATCTTCTATCATATTTCTTAAGCCCGTTCTTCATTTTGTAACTTACTTTGGAACTTATGCTTTCAATTCTACTTTCATTCATTACTTACTTATGTTCTTGCATAGATCTATAAAGTCCTATGGTGTTTGTGTTAATTTTTCTAAAAGAAATGAAATAACATCTTGACATCTTTTATAAAAATGGAATTAATTTATTTATGACTTTATGATCTTGGCCATGTGAGTTGCAACAATAAAACTAAAAGGATTAGGTTAGTTTTAGGCATGGTTTTGTTGTGGATTAGTTGTGAATGGAGATTAGGCTAGATTATGCACTATTGTGAAGTTTGGTGGAATTTTTGAAAGCGTTTATGAAATACATAGTTGCTGATCCGAAATTGTTTTGAGGCTTCGGTCGACTTAAGAATGTTTTCATTAGGCGTAAAGGTAGTTTTTGGAGAGCTCTTTTCGAGTTGATAGATTTTCATATATTGTACACTAAAATCGGACATAAAACGGCCAATTTATAGTCAAATGAAACTTGAAACATTTTTCGGCAAAATAATTAACGAAGGTGCTGATATGAATAGTAAAATGAGTTTTCGGACGCTTTCGGGATGATTTGAGCTTTTAAAACATTAGCGAAACATATAGTATCACATATATATTGATTGGGATCATTAGAAAAGTCGTTAACATATTTTAGGGGAAGCGTTAAGGTTAATAAAAATAGTAAGTTTAGTGAATATTAGCAAGATATGCATGGAAGTTAAGCGTTTAGGATTCTCTAGTGCGTTTAAGAAAATATGGATTTAGCAAATATAGGGGACGATATTAATGTCCCAAAACTAAAAACTTTGCTAAAATAGAAACTTACTAAAAGTGGTAATTATTGGTTAAACGTCGAAACTTAACGAAAAACTCTATAATTTTATTTAGTCACGTTTTGTTAATTAAGTCAAAGCACAAACACGCATGGATGACTTTTTCACTTATAACGATTCGTACAAGTTTCGTATACTTCCCGTCTTTCTAAGACGCGTAATTGATTTAGGTCGCAAGTAGGACCTCTTCGCATTATATCTCTTCATTGATATTTATCTCACCATTTGTTAAAGGTGAGTTCATAGCCCCACGTTTTACTATTTCTACTTTACTATTTTGGGGTGAGAACATTGCTTGTTTTTAAACTATGGATACATACACTTTACGTTACCTTTTTCTGATTACGTGTTGCCTAAGTTGCGAATAGACCACTAATGCCCGAACTATCATGAACCGTTAATTTCTTAACCGACCGTACTGGTTAAGTGAGCGCGAATGTTGTAAATAGATCTATTAGGACTAATTATCCCTATCCGGGTAATTAGCGCTTACTAGATTCGGGAGACACGAACAAACGGATATATACCATGTCGGATTTCACTAGGTGATCTTGGTCAGATACCTCTAGGGCAGTTAATTTCTTGATTGGCATATAATATGCTTCTTTGAATTGAGCCTCGGTGTCATGAGCTTAGCGCAACAGTAAATACTTTTTATGTGAAGCTGTATCTGTTATAACTGTCGCATGCGTACTGTAAACTTGTGGTCCACTCTTATTACTAAATTCAAACCAATGAATTCACCAACTTTATGTTGACTGTTTTAAGCATCTTTTCTCAGGTGCTTAGCTGGATTATTCTTGAGGTGCTATTTGATGTTGCATGCATTGCCGGGTGTCTTTCCAGAATATTTATCTTTGAATTTAAATACTCGTTGTTTTAAAAACATGTTATGGTTCCGCTGCATTTGTCTTAAGCTTCCGCTAAAACTATTTCAATTATGTTAAGAATATTGTAAGAATTATTATGTTTTAATCAAAGCAACGAGTTATGATTTTATCAAACGTCTATATAGCGGTCGTTTACTTGATCTTGTGTGACATATATTATGACGTCACGCCCCTGGACACGTGTTTCTGTCCAGGCCCCGTTTGGGGGTGTGACAGATTGGTATCCAGAGCCAAGGTTATAGTGAACCAAGTAGCTTATACTAGGTCTAGTCTATAACCAGTACGTGATCCTACATGTTCTTACCTGCTTACATATATATTTGATAATAATAGTATGTATATATATATATATATATATATATATATATATATATATATATATATATATATATATATATAAGTGCAAATTATATATATCATATTGCCATAATTATTTTATACATCATTTTGCCATATCATATTTTGCAGCATACTTACTTCTTGGCATTACACGCACTTAGCATGGTTTCATATAAAGAGATTTATATAAACTTTTGCTTGTGCAGGTTATGGCAGCCCCTGTTATTTCTATTTCGTCAGATTCATCTGAGGAGAGTGTGGGTTCTCATGCCCCACGAGTGATTCTCTTTGGCACTATTCCTACCAGTATCCTCGTGGTTCCTGCTGAGGTTCCCATTGCACCTGCTGATCCCTTAGTTGCACCAGAGGTGGGAGCAGTTTCTGTCATCTAACCTACCGGAGTGCTCGATTTGGTGGATTATTCATTTTCTTCTGATTCTGATCCATCAAAGGATTCCTTGCCTATAGCACCAGAGTTACCCTTGGTTTCACCCTTCTTATGTTCTGATGACTCGGAGGCGGACAGTGAGTCTGAGTCTGCTGAGCAGAGACCCGAGAGGCATGAGTCTCTTACACCATCATCTGAGTTTCCACTTGCACCTGTTGTTGCCCCACCCAGGATTCGTCAGCCAGTGATTCTTGTCTGACCCGGTGAGGCTATTCCCTTCGGTCGACCTTATCGTACCCACCCCAATGGGCCGCGTAAGTTGTTGACTGCGAGGAAGAGAGTTGGACCTTTTCCTGCTCGTAGACTTGCATGGAGACGTGTATCACATCGTTCTTCGGATCGTCATTATTTGCCAGACTTTACTTCAAACTCATCTTATTCTAGTTCATCTTTAGATTCTTTATCAGATATTTCTTCAGGTTCATCTTCAAACTCATCATCAGTTCATTCTTCAGGATGCGATGCATCAGGTTAGTCTCATTCAAGACCATCGACTAGAGTTGCATCACCTAGATTGGTTGATCCCCTGGTTAGGACTCCACGATGTAGTGAGGCTTTTATGCGTTGGTGGTCTGCACCTTTATCTACTCTTTACCCACCTATGACATCAAAGTCATCCCTAGGTTCATCTTCTGAGAGGTCATTCGATTCATCTTCACCTTCTGCTGGACCATCTCGCAAGAGATGCAGATCCCCTGCTACTTTGGTACCATTATCTACTTCTGTTTCGAGATTGATAGCCCCTGCTCTTGCTGATCTTCCGCCTCACAAGAGGTTCAGAGATTCATACTCATCTGAGGCTAGTGGAGAGGAGCATATAGAGATTGGTACTGCTGATGCAGAGACTGTTGCAGATTTGGGTATTAGTGATGGAGTTAGAGCTCCTACTAAGGATGGTTTAGGTATGGGAGTTGAGGTTGATACTAGTGGTATTAGGGAGGACGAGGAGGAGTTTGAGGAAGAGGCCTGTGCGGGAGGCACGATGGAGATCGCAGTAGATCCATTGGTTACTAGCGGTATTTCTAAGCCCACTAGAGGAGATGATTCTGATCTTGAGGGTACTCTTTATGATATATCTCATTACATGTCTGAGGTTCCTCTTGATAGGATTACAGAGTTTGAGACTGCTCATAGATAGTTGGAGGCTGGTCAGTTGGTGGCTAGCGGAGATAGAGCTGGATTGGCTGATAAGGTTAGGAGTCTAGGAGGGAGAACCTGAGGATTCGAGCTTTGTTGTGTATCGAGAGAGATCGTGTCAACAGTCTTCGTCGTCACATGGCACTTTCTTCGGAGGAGTTTCATCAAGTTCGTAAGGATCGTGATGATACTCGGAGGAGACTTAGGAGGTTGGAGTCACTTGTTGAGAGGCGTTTAGGATTTCGCCGTTAGTTTGGTAGTATCATGGTTATGTAGTACATTAGACTGATGGTTAGGTCTAGATGTTAGTAATAATAGAAATGTTGTAAATAAAGTATCCTCGTTATGGGGTTGATTGTAACCGACTATGAAGCTTTGCTATGATATGAAAAGCTTATTTTGACTCTCTCGCGTGTTCGTCTTTATTGTTATTTACTTGTTCTGGCAAAACATGTTCTATAGTATTTTCCTTTATAAATCTTATTTACCATTTATAGTGGTTATATCGCGTATCGAATCTCACCATGTGTGATGTATTGTGATGTAGAACAATGACTAACACTCGTTTCGGAATGACGCTGCAACTGAGGAAATGATCAACCGACGTGTGACAGAAGCTTTAGAAACTCGTGAAGCTAACAGGAACATTGGACTTGGGAACGGTAATGATGAGGGTGGCAACAAAAACGGTAATGGCAATGGAAATGGAGGAGGAAATGGAAATGGAAATCACAATGAGAATGATAGAGATGCTAGGCATGTAGTTCGAGAGTGTACTTACCAGGACTTCATGAAATGTCAACCACTCAACTTTAAAGGAACTAAAGGAGTTGTCAGGTTGATAAGGTGGGGTTGAGTAGGATGGAAACAATTTTCCCATATCAGTATTTGTTCCAGAGAGAAATACAAGTCAAGTATGCTACTTGCACACTGTTAAAAAGTGCACTAACTTGGTGGAACTCACATACGAGATCTATTGGTTCTGTTGATGAATTTGCCTGTTGTCATGGAGAGAGCTTATGAAGCTAATGGCTGAAGTGTACTACCCAAGGACTAAAATTCAAAAGATGGAAATCTAAATAAGTTGTGGAATTTAACAATGAAGAATTAACGATTTGGCTGCGTTGCTTATACTCAAAGATTCCAAGAGTTACATGTTGTGGGCACCAAGTTGGTTCTCGAAGGAAGAGGATCGAGTTAGTGAGAAGTTTATTGGAGATTTCGGAGGTCTCCCGGTTAATATCAGGGGAATAACGTGGATTGCTGCAGAACCTACAAGACTACAAGATGCTGTCCGCATGGCTAACAACTTAATGGATCAAAGTTGAAAGGTTATGCTATGAAAAATGCTGAGAACAAAAGAAAGTTCGATAACAGCAGAAGAAGGGACAAAAACGGTGCGGCAAGCAAACCACCATTCAAAAAGACAGAAGTTGAGGACAAACTGTAGCAAGACTTTAAGACTGACAATAATGAAAGGAGAGTGTATAATGGACCGCTACCTCTCTGCAACAAGTGTAAATTTCATCATGAAGGGCCATGCATTGTGAGATGTAGGAAGTGCAATAAGTTTGGACATTTGACCAGGGACTATAAGGCTACAATTTCCGATACTTCTAATTAGAGGGGTAAAGAATGAATCAGAGAGTTTTAACTTGGTTCAAGTGTGAAAAGTCAAGGACACTTTATAGGAGTGATTGTCAAAGCTAAAAGATCAGAATCATGGAAACAACAATCAGGAGAACAAGAGTAGGATGGTGAAGCAAAGTGGATACGCATATGCGCTAGGTGGAGGGACGCTGATGACATCAAATAAGAACGTCTAGTTTATAGCTCAGTTTTCCCATGTTATTAACCCATTTTGTAAGTTATTTGCAAAAGAATTTGTTACGTAATCTATATTATTTTTTTTTTTCTTGTTTTTATTTGTGAATTGCAGTAATTATGGAAATAATGGTTGAATAGATAGCAAAAGGCGCGCATTCTTAAAGCTTAAATGAAGATATTTTGAAGATTACTATTCTGAAGACGAATACGCCATATCCATCAAGGAAGATACGCCATATGCATCATTTATCCCATGTTATTAACCCATTTTGTATAGTTATTGCAAAGAATTGTTACTTAATCGTTTATATTGTGATATTGCAGTAATTATGAAATAATTGGTGAAAGATAGCAAAAGGCGCGCATTCTAAAGCTTAAATGAAGATATTTTGAAGATTACTATTCTGAAGACGAATACGCCATATCCATCAAGGAAGATACGTCGTATCCGTGCCTGCACTCACTAAAGACCACATCGGAATAAGCCCAATCCGCCGTATCCAGAGAGACTCAATACGCCGTATTTAAGATATAGTATTTGAATATTCTAGAAGATATCAAGTGTGGTCCCTACTCTAAGATATCCCCATTACGCGTTTCCACCGACTTCCAGACCTATAATTAGAAAATCAAAAATGTGTTTCAGGTGCTAAAATCATATTCTCGATACTAATAAACCCATAAAAGTTCGATTTTCAGAGGAGAAAAAAAAGCAAAAGTGGTACGAGCAACGTTATCAATTCCATAGAAGACATCGTGTAATTCCATATACTTTAGTAATTGTTCAGTTTTTGGTATCATTCGTTAACCTCGATTAGTTTACCTTGGCTAAATAATTGCTCTTATATTTATTATGACGTTTGTAAGGCCTAATACCTTCGGTATTAGCCCCCATTATTATGAAGATTGAAGGTTTGGATCTCATTTTGATCTCAATTTCTTGATTTTCGTTGTATGTTGTTTATGTTTTTACATTTTAGTTGTTTACACGCTTTTTGTAAGCGACCTATCATCTCAACTAGATCTAGTTAAAAGCGGACCAAGTAGAATCTGAGTCCGGGAACTAGCTCTCATATAGTAATTATACATTCTAGAATTTTAGTTAAACAATTATTGTCCTTATATGTTTGTGTATAGGGATTTCGCTTTGGGCGTAACTAGTTAATTGGATATGGCCATGGTTAATTGTCGTGTTGACTAGCAGAGTGACCTAGATAATTTCAAACAAGTAACGTTCTGAATCCCATTGGATAGTTGGACAAGTGGACTACTAGTGTAATAAATTGCCATTAAGCGGTAAGTAGTAAAAGTACTATGAGCTTAGGGTTTAAACAAGTCACCATTTGGCTTTATTACTATGATTAGATGATAATCAGACAATTAAGGAGCTTTATGCGGTTGCTTTAACTTATGACAAATTTAATGTGTCTAGGTCTTAGGTTGATGTAACACCTAAGTATTAAGAATGATATACCGCATCGAGTGAAGAAATCATTACACTGAATAAACAAAACCAAACTTTCTAAATCGATTGATAATGGTTAATACATTTTTCTTTTATAAAGGTATCGATCACGACTATTTTATCTTTTGTTAATTTGCTTGCGTGGGTAAAAGTGCTTTGAATTGATTGTAGTCACAATCCCAATACCGTTGCGATAGTCTCTCAGGTGAAATAACCCTTTTCACCGTTAGGAATTAGGATTTAGACTGACATTGGTTTAACATAGGTTTAGAATGATAGAATTAAATGTTAGATAGCCAAGATATTAATTAAATTGATAGATTTAACCTCGCTTCAAGTGTATGACACCCTACTTACCATGAAACTATTACCAATTGGGTACGTGCCCGTTAAAGTGTTGTTTTTAGTTTAGTCAGCAAAATATAAATTTAAAACTTGAATCATAAAATATACACCACATAACGACACATCAAGTTTTTGGCGTCGTTGCCGGGGAGTGAAAATTAATCTTGATTTTTATTTGATATTCTTGTTAATTATGTTTGTGTGATATGACATATTCAGTCCCCTGAATATGACGTATTGGTTATTTAACTGCATTCTAGTAAGTTTTTTTTCAGGATGGATGATCCTATACCATGACTATGGAGGAATATCTCACGTTTGAAGAAGAATAGCTTGGTGGCATGTGTGGTGGGGTATTTAACTGGCAAACTGCTACATATGGAAAGGTTAGGGTTGATGACGGTCTTTATGACCTCGGATATGTTGAAGCTGAATTACCAGCTATTGTCATTGACGATACCGTTACACCTCATGATGTGCTTCCATGCAAATCTCAAGTAAGTACCCCTGTCAATGATGAGATTGACTTTAGAATATCATTTGACGAATCTGACGATGAGGATTACACAATAACTTGTGACATAAACTCGTTTTCTTATAAAATAATTTCTGTCAACAATTTGAAAACGGATTCAGAAAATGATAATGAAAAAGCCGGTATACATTCTTTTTCGCCACCCAATCCTACGACCAGTTATATTGATGATTTAGACTTATTTAATGATTTTGAGAACAAATTTCTAGCCATTGTTTACAATGATGCTCAAACGTCTAAATTAGATTTATTAACTGAACCAATCTTAAACCCTCGATATATCGATGAATTTAACAATGAAACATCAGTGTCTGAATATGATGATGAGAACCATAATATTTTTAAACTATTTATTGATTATTTCCCTTCAACATTATTTGTCCTGTGATTTAAAGTCGGGATAGGGACAAAAACGATATTGATGTTGATAAATTACTATTCTTTAGGGGTAATAAATTTACACATAGGGACAAATATGCTTAATGGATACAGTGTGATAAATAGTTAAAATTTTCATTGAGGAAAGCTTTTGTCTTGGAAACTTAATGTGAATATCCGAACTTTGGCCTTATCTTTTCAACTTGGATGCTATTATGCTTTTTTATGAATTTGTATGTGCCGCTTGGCATTTGTTAGACCTCTAAGCGTTATTATAAGGATGGTGATTGTAGCGATAATGTGCGGAGGCAAGGCTACGTTTTTTTTCTTTGATTAAATCTTAGAAAAACTTGGTTCCATGAAAGGATACGGGGCGTTATTAGGAATAAAACTATACGGCGTATCCTTTGTTTTTCACCTATGTTGACTAAGTCAAATATTCTGCCATATACGGCGTATTATACACCTCATTACGGCATATCGAAACTAGGTATAAAAAACCAAATCATTAGCCAGATACAGTTTTTACCCACACACTTTCACTCACAACATACCACAATATTTTTACCAAACCAATCTTGGAGATCATTTGTTATCGTAATCATACACTCTTTTATCTCAATTCTACGATATGGCACCCTTACCACCACGTGAGCAGAGACACCTATTTCTCAGATACCAGGGTCTTGAGTATACTGATGAGGATATTGCTGACTTTAAGGAGAAGGTGAAGAGGATTTACAGTCGTGAGATACACAGAGTTCAGTTTGTAGATTTTCAGGGGATGCCCGTGCTTATGAGGGATGGTTTGTTTACTAGGATGGGGATGGAGCACTGTGATGATGTCGGGGTTGTAGTGTTTAGTAGTCGAGCCTGGGGGAGGCTGTTTGATACTAGGGGTACTCTGGTTTGGGAGCTCATTCTAAAGTTTCTTAGCACACTTAGATTTGGAGAGGTATTGCTTGACTTTGATGCTCCTGGTACTATTCAATTTTAGCTTGGTAGAGCCAGGAGACGATTGAGTTGGAGGCAGTTTATTCTAGCCTTGGGATTACATACCGAGGAAGAGATGGAGTCCCTCAGTTTTGCTGGGTACTGGAGTGAGAGTGAGAGGATGATCCCTGGGAAGAGGGATCTACATGATTATTGGAGGGATATTTTAACTGATGGAGATTTCTTGGGACCTCCCCTTTCCTACACTTTGATCAGAGATCCGGTGTTAAGACTTTGCCATCGGATGATGGCACACAGTATTGCTGGGAGGAAGAGCGAGGCTTACATTTTTGGAGGACAGTTTGTTGCTAGATTAGACGAGTATTTTGGGCTCCTGACTGCTAAGATACTGGGAGGATTGACTGTTATTGCCCCTGAGCTTCCTATTATTGACATGGCTGAGCTGGTGAGGCTGCAGATTAGTGTGCAGTTTGATGATACTTGGGCCTGGGTGGCTATAGGACAAGAGAGGCAATCCCTAATGCTGTGGCTGGTTCTCCCCCCCCCCCCCACCTGTTGGTAAGCATGAGGGTATGCTCCGATTGTTGATGAGGGTGGCCAGGCTGATCCGACACCCATACACGCACCACCACCACCACCAGCTCTTGCCAGGATCATACCTCAGAGGATGGCTAGACTAGAGGAGGACGTGCACAAGATACGCGGGGTATTGACTGAGCAACGCGAGGTAAATGACGCCCGATGGCTTATGATTTTTCCAGGTTTAGTACATGGGTTACCGACTGGTGATTTAGGGAAGGAGGATGGACCGGGCAGAGGAGTAAATCCTATGTAGATTATGCTCAGACCGTGTATACATACAGAGGCGCGTCTGACAATCAGGGGACCGGTTAGGCCTAGCACCTCTCCACAAACACACCAGGACCCACAGGAGCCAGACCCATGATTACTCCTATCCTTATCTTTTGTTTATATCTATACATTTATTATTATTCGTGTCATGATGTATCTAACTATTGAACAGGTTCCCATATTTTTTGCTTTATATATTTAGATATTTATATATAATATATAATTTTTATATATTATATATAAATATATATATTTATTATTATATTTATATATATATAAATATTATATATATCTATTGATTTGATGTTTTTGGTTTTGTTTGTATTGATAGAAGCAAGCCTAGGAAGTATGTTCAGTACCATAGTTTCATGATTATGAAACCAAGCAGGATATTCACACCAAAATACAGAAGAGAATGTATGTGAGATGATTTCAAATGAGTGGAAGCTGAAGAAAAGTCTAACTTAAAGACTTCGCTGTAAACAAAAGTGGCTTTCTGGGAGAACTACCTGTATTGTTATTTATTGTGTATATTCGAGTCTATTTCACAGACATCCAATTTACGGCTGTTATCCGCCCCATTCATCGACGTATTAAATTGTTTGGACGTTATCAGTCTTTTATTTTATTGCACTTTCAAAACATTATTGCCAGTTCTGGCAATACGGCGTATTCACTAACTTGATACGCCATATTCACCAGACTGACCCGTAAATAGTTTGTTTAGTTTAGTTTAAAATTAACCGTAGTAGATTCCAAGATAGGAATGCACCTGTTTTTCCTACATTTTCTACAGGAACTCGTGAAAGAAATATCGACGAAGTTGGTGGAATATATATTAGCTGGAATCTTATGTGTGGTTGAAGTCATGCTGGAATTCAAACGCTTTTTCAACACACAATCTCGCTCATAAACGCTACTTGGAGAATCTACCGAGCAAATATATGGGTGTTTCTTCATTCTAATTTCTTTTTAATTTCGTATTATTGTTTTATATATACAACGAGGACGTTGTATAATTCAAGTGGGGGATGGAATTAGAATGTTTAATTGTCCTATTTTTCACATTAAAATGCTTAAATTATGGTCAATGTTTTTTTCAAGCATACTTTTGTGAAATTACATGTTACATAACCTGCACACAACAACCCTTTTTATATATTGTGAGGAATTTATACTTTTCTGTTTCCATAAAATGTTTACCTAAAATACCACAAATATGAGTGTGTCGGTGTGATGTTGTATAGGACTGTTAGGAACTTGGCTTGGTATATCACTCGAGACCACAATGATGAGTTGTTAGCCTTAAAATATGGTGACATATCGGAATTACATTAGTTTTCATTAGGCAAGAACTACAGGGACTATAACTGTTAAGATAGTATAGTGTCCCTTGTCTTGACCTATATATACCCCCTCCATACTTCCATGGAGGGGTGAGGATTCATAATTTTGTAATAAGGTGTGTGTGTTTCTCTCTCTAGAAAACACACATCTTCCCTTTTCTTCAGCTAATTAAATAATGGCTTTCTATTGGTTCAATACTCCCAGGACCTTCCGAATCTTACTTGTGTAGTAGTGATTTCTTATGTCAAACAATTGGTATCAGAGCTAACCGGGGGTGTATTGTATTCGAGTATGTTGTGTTTGTGATTTCATTTTTTTTGAGCTCATTGGTTCGGCGTATTGTGCTTAATGATTCGGCTTAATGATTTATTGTGCTTATCGTATGAGGCTGAAACGAAGAGAAGAAGAAGGTACGTCAAGGTGTTTGATGTATTGCGTGGATCGAACGAGTGGAACAAAGACCATCGAACGAGGTTCTTCTTTAAGGATCTACACGAGCAACTTCTTTGCAAGGATCGAAATACGTAGTGGCTTTTCTGTTTTGATCGAACGAGTGGTTTTTTCTGTTTTGATCGAACGAGCATCTTCTTCAAGCACGATCGAAACTCGCAATCGGAATACGATAGCGGGTTCGAACGAGCGGTTCGAACGAGTGGTTCGAACGAGCGGTTCGAAAAGGTGATCGAAGAGCAGTTTCGAACGAGTGGATTGTCGAACGAGCGGTTCGAACGGAGGTTTTTCGAACGAGCTGCATCGAACGGACTGGTTCGAACGAGAGGTTTAGAACGAGCTGATCGATACTAGCGGTGGAGAGGATTTATCGATTACGTGCGGTTCGTTACGAGAGGTTCGAACGAGCTGATCGAACGAGTGGTTCGAACGAGAGGTTCGAACGAGCTGATCGAACTAGCGGAGGATATTTTCGAACGAGCAAATTTTTGGATTCCGAACGAAATTTTTTTGCAATCTTGCGTGACGAATACGGTTTAAGTTATAAAACGGCCATAAACTTTTGATCCGTAAGTCCGGTTTTTTTTTTTCGGCCATAACTTTTGATCCGTAAGTCCGTTTTAGGCCCGTGACCTCTCAAATCGAAGAGAAAAACGAGACTTCAGTAATTGTCAACCACTCAACTTCAAAGGAACTGAAGGAGTTGTCGGGTTGATAAGGTGGGTTGAGAAGATGGAAACAATATTCCATATCAGTAATTGTCCAGAGAAATACCAAGTCAAGTATGCTACTTGCACACTGTTAAACAGTGCACTAACTTGGTGGAACTCACATACGAGAACTATTGGAACTGATGCTGCATTTGCCGTGTCATGGAGAGAGCTTATGAAGCTAATGGCTGAAGTGTACTACCCAAGAACTGAAATTCAAAAGATGGAATCTAAGTTGTGGAATTTAACAATGAAGAATAACGATTTGGCTGCTTATACTCAAAGATTCCAAGAGCTTACCATGTTGTGCACCAAGTTGGTTCTCGAAGAAGAGGATCGAGTTGAGAAGTTTATTGGAGGTCTCCCGGATAATATCCAGGGAAACGTGATTGCTGCAGAACCTATAAGACTACAAGATGCTGTCCGCATGGCTAACAACTTAATGGATCAAAAGTTGAAAGGTTATGCTTTGAAAAATGCTGAGAACAAAAGAAAGTTCGATAACAGCCAGAAGGACAACCGTGGGCAGCAACCACCATTCAAAAGACAGAATGTTGGAGGACAAAATGTAGCAAGAGCCTATATGACTGACAATAATGAAAGGAGAGTGTATAATGGACCGCTACCTCTCTGCAACAAGTGTAAATTTCATCATGAAGGGCCATGCATTGTGAGATGTAGGAAGTGCAATAAGTTTGGACATTTGACCAGGGACTATAAGGCTACAATTTCCAATACTTCTAATTAGAGGGGTCAAGTAATGAATCAGAGAGTTTTAACTTGTTTCAAGTGTGAAAAGTAAGGACACTATAGGAGTGATTGTCCAAAGCTAAAAGATCAGAATCATGGAAACAAATCTGGAAACAAGAGTAGGATTGGTGAAGCAAGAGGAAACGCATATGCGCTAGGTGGAGGAGACGCTGATGACATCAAATAACGTCTATTTTATAGCATCATTTATCCCATGTTATTAACCCATTTTGTATAGTTATTGCAAAGAATTGTTACTTAATCGTTTATATTTGAGAATTGCAGTAATTATGAAATAATTGGTGAAAGATAGCAAAAGGCGCGCATTCTAAAGCTTAAATGAAGATATTTTGAAGATTACTATTCTGAAGACGAATACGCCATATCCATCAAGGAAGATACGTCGTATCCGTGCCTGCACTCACTAAAGACCACATCGGAATAAGCCCAATCCGCCGTATCCAGAGAGACTCAATACGCCGTATTTAAGATATAGTATTTGAATATTCTAGAAGATATCAAGTGTGGTCCCTACTCTAAGATATCCCCAATACGCCGTATCCAACCGACTTCCAGACCTTATAAATAGAAAACTCAAAAATGAGTTTTCAGTGTGCTAAATCATATTCTCGATACCTAAACCATAAAAGTCGATTTTCAGAGGAGAAAAAGAGCAGAAGAGGTCGAGCAACGTTATCAATTCCATAGAAGACATCGTGTAATTCCATATACTTTAGTAATTGTTCAGTTTTTGGTATCATTCGTTAACTCGATTAGTTTACCTTGGCTAAATAATTGCTCTTATATTTATTATGACGTTTGAAGGCTAATACCTTCGGTATTAGCCATTATTATGAAGATTTGAATGTTTGGAATTCATTTATCTCAATTTCTTGATTTATCGTTGTATGCTTGTTTATGTTTATTAATTATTAGTTGTTTACACGCTTTTGTATGCGACCTATCATTCAACTAGATCTAGTAAAGCGGACCAAGTAGATCTAGAGTCCGGGATAGCTCTCCATATAGTAATTTATACATCTAGAATTATAGTTAAACAAATATTGTCCTTCTAAGTTTGTGTCTAGGATACGCTTTGGGCTTAACTAGTTAATTGGATATTGCCAATGGTTTATTGATCGTGTTGACTAGCAGGTGACCTAGATAATTCAACAAGTAACGTTCTGATCCCATTGGATAGTTGGACAAGTGGACTACTAGTGTATAAATTGCCATTAAGCGGTAAGTGGGTAAAGTCTCTATGAGCTAGGGTTTAACAAGATCACCATTGCTTTAATCCCTAAGATAGATTATAATCAGCAAATAAGGATGCTTTATGCGGATGCTTTAATTATGACAAAATTAATGTGTCTAGGTCTTAGGATGATGTAACACCTAAGTTTTAAGAATGATATGCCACCTCGAGAGAAGAAATCATTGCACTTAATAAACAAACCAACTTTCTAATCGGATTGATAATGGTTAATACAATTTTCTTATATAAGGTTCGACCGCTCTTTTATCTTTTGTTAATTAGCTTGCGTGGGTAAAAGTGCCTTGAATTGATTATAGTCACCAACCAAACCGTGCCAGTCTCTCAGGCTGAAAACCCCCTTTTCCCGTTAGAATTAGGATTTAGACTGACATAGGTTTAACATAGGTTTAGAATAGAATAGAATTAACATAGATTAGATAGCCAAGATATTAATTAAATTGATAGATTTAACCTCGCTTCAAGTGTTCGACACCCTACTTACCACGAAACTACTACCAATCGGGTACACTGCCCATTAAAGTGTTGTTTTTGGTTTAGTCAGCAAAATATAAATTTAAAACTTGAATCAATAAAATATACACCACATATAACGACACATCAAGTTTTTGGCGTCGTTGCCGAGGAGTGAAAATTAATCTTGATTTTTATTTGATATTCTTGTTAATTGTGTTTGTGTGATATGACATATTCAGTCCCCTGAATACGACGTATTGGTTATTTAACTGTCTTTCTAGTAAGTTTATTTCAGGATGGATGATCCTAACATGACTATGGAGGAATATATCAAGTTTGAAGAAGAAAAAGCTTGTAGGCGTGGTCGGGTATTTAACTGGCAAACTGCTACATATGGAAAGGTTAGGGTTGATGACGGTCTTTATGACCTTAGATATGTTGAAGCTGAATTACCAGCTATTGTCATTGACGATACCGTTACACCTCAGGATGTACTTCCATGCAAATCTCAAGTAAGTACCCCTGTCAATGATGAGATTGACTTTAGAATATCATTTGACGAATCTGACGATGAGGATTACACAATAACTTGTGACATAAACTCGTTTTCTTATAAAATGATTTCTGTCAACAATTTGAAAACGGATTCAGAAAACGATAATGAAAAAGCCGGTATACCTTCTTTTCTGCCACCCATTCCTACGACCAGTTATATTGATGATTTAGACTTATTTAATGATTTTGAGAACAAATTTCTAGCCATTGTTTAGAATGATGCTCAAACGTCTAAATCAGATTTATTAACTGAACCAATCTTAAACCCTTGATATATCGATGAATTAACAATGAAACATCAGTGTCTGAATATGATGAAGAGGAACAAAATATTTTGTACTTTAATGATATATTTCCCTTCAACATTATTTGTCCTGATGATTTAAAGTCGGGAAAGGACAAAAACGATAATGATGTTGATATAATACATTCTTTAGAGGGTAATAAAATTACACATAGGACAAATATGCTTATGGATACAAGTTGTGATAAAATAGATAAAATTTTCAATGAGGAAAGCTTTGTCTTGGAACTTAATGTGAATATCGTAACTTGGCCTTATCTTTTCAACGGGATGCTATTATGCTTTATTATGAATTTGTATGTGCCGCTTGGCATTCTGTTCGACCCTAAGCGGTATTATAAGGATGGTGATTGTGCGATAATGTTGCGGAGGCCAAGGTACGTTTTTTTTTCTTTGATAAATCTTTAGAAAAATTGGTCTCCAAGAAAGGATACGGCGTATTAGGAATAAACCTATACGGCGTATCCATTGTTTTTCACCTATGTTGACTAAGTCAACATAATCTGCCAATACGGCGTATTATACACCTCAATACGGCATATCGAACTAGGGTATAAAAACCCAATCATTACGCCAGATCAGTTTTTACCACACACTTTCACTCACACACATACACAATATTTTTACCAAACCAAATCTTGGAGATCATTTGTTATCGTAATCATACACTCTTTTATCTCAATTCTACGATATGGCACCCTTACCACCACGTGAGCAGAGACACCTATTTCTCAGATACAAGGGTCTTGAGTATACTGATGAGGATATTGCTGACTTTAAGGAGAAGGTGAAGAGGATTTACAGTCATGAGATACACAAAGTTCAGTTTGTAGATTTTCAGGGGATGCCCGTGCTTATGAGGGATGGTTTGTTTACTAGGATGGGGATGGAGCACCGTGATGATGCCGGTGTAGTTGTATTTACTAGTCGAGCCTGGGGGAGGCTGTTTAATACTAGGGGACCTCTAGTTAGGGAGCTCATTCTAGAGTTTCTTAACACGCTTAGATTTGGAGAGGAATTGCTTGACTTTGATGCTCCTAGTACTATTCAGTTTCAGCTTGGTGGAGCCAGGAGACGATTAAGCTGGAGGCAGTTTATTCTGGCCTTGGGTTTACATACCGAGGAGGAGATGAAGTCCCCCAGTTTTGCTAGGTACTGGAGTGAGAGTGAAGGGATGATCCCTGGGAAGGGGGATCTACATGATTTCTGGAGGGATATTTCGACTGATGGAGATTTCTTGGGACCTCCCCCTTCCTACACTTTGATTAGAGATCTGGTGTTGAGACTTTGCCATCGGATGATGGCACACAGTACTACTGGGAGGAAGAGCGAGGCTTACATTTTTGGAGGACAGTTTGTTGCTAGATTAGCCGAGTATTTTGGGCTCCTGACTGCTAAGATACTGGGAGGATTGACTGTTATTGCCCCTGAGCTTCCTATTATTGACATGGCTGAGCTGGTGAGGCTGCAGATTAGTGTGTAGTTTGATGATACTTGGGCCTGGGTGGCTATAGGACCAGAGAGGCAGCCCAATGCTGTGGCTGGTATCCCTGTTGTAGCTGAGGATGCTCCGATTGTTGATGAGGGTGGCCAGGCTGATCCGACACCCATACACGCACCACCACCACCACCAGCTCTTGCCAGGATCATACCTCAGAGGATGGCTAGACTAGAGGAGGACGTGCACAAGATACGCGGGGTATTGACTGAGCAACGCGAGGTAACTGACGCGATGGCTTATGATTTTTCCAGGTTTAGTACATGGGTTACCAATGGGTTAGGACGGATGATGGACAGGGCAGGAGTAACCTATGTAGCATATGCTCAGACCCGTGTATCATACCAGAGGCGCGTCAGACAAAGGACCGGTTAGGCCAGCACCTCCACAACACAGCAGGACCCACAGGAGCCAGACCCATGATTCCTCCTATCCTTATCTTTTATTTATATCAGTACATTTATTATTATTCGTGTCATGATGTATCTAACTATTGAACAGGTTCCCATATTTTTTGCTTTATATATTTAGATATTTATATATAATATATAATTTTTATATATTATATATAAATATATATATTTATTATTATATTTATATATATATAAATATTATATATATCTATTGATTTGATGTTTTTGGTTTTGTTTGTATTGATAGAAGCAAGCCTAGGAAGTATGTTCAGTACCATAGTTTCATGATTATGAAACCAAGCAGGATATTCACACCAAAATACAGAAGAGAATGTATGTGAGATGATTTCAAATGAGTGGAAGCTGAAGAAAAGTCTAACTTAAAGACTTCGCTGTAAACAAAAGTGGCTTTCTGGGAGAACTACCTGTATTGTTATTTATTGTGTATATTCGAGTCTATTTCACAGACATCCAATTTACGGCTGTTATCCGCCCCATTCATCGACGTATTAAATTGTTTGGACGTTATCAGTCTTTTATTTTATTGCACTTTCAAAACATTATTGCCAGTTCTGGCAATACGGCGTATTCACTAACTTGATACGCCATATTCACCAGACTGACCCGTAAATAGTTTGTTTAGTTTAGTTTAAAATTAACCGTAGTAGATTCCAAGATAGGAATGCACCTGTTTTTCCTACATTTTCTACAGGAACTCGTGAAAGAAATATCGACGAAGTTGGTGGAATATATATTAGCTGGAATCTTATGTGTGGTTGAAGTCATGCTGGAATTCAAACGCTTTTTCAACACACAATCTCGCTCATAAACGCTACTTGGAGAATCTACCGAGCAAATATATGGGTGTTTCTTCATTCTAATTTCTTTTTAATTTCGTATTATTGTTTTATATATACAACGAGGACGTTGTATAATTCAAGTGGGGGGATGGAATTATAATGTTTACTTGTCTTAATTTTCACATTAAAATGCTTAAATTATGGTCAATTTTTTTTTCAAGCATACTTTTGTGAAATTACATGTTACATAACCCGCACACAATAACCCTTGTTAGATATTGTGAGGAATTTATACTTTTCTGTTTCCATAAAATGTTTACCTAAAATACCACAAATATGAGTGTGTCGGTGTGATGTTGTATAGGACTGTTAGGAACTTGGCTTGGTATATCACTCGAGACCACAATGATGAGTTGTTAGCCTTAAAATATGGTGACATATCGGAATTACATTAGTTTTCATTAGGCAAGAACTACAGGGACTATAACTGTTAAGATAGTATAGTGTCCCTTGTCTTGACCTATATATACCCCCTCCATACTTCCATGGAGGGGTGAGGATTCATAATTTTGTAATAAGGTGTGTGTGTTTCTCTTAAAATACACACATCTTCCCTTTTCTTCAGCTAATTAAATAATGGCTTTCTATTGGTTCAATACTCCCAGGACCTTCCGAATCTTACTTGTGTAGTAGTGATTTCTTATGTCAAACAATTGGTATCAGAGCTAACCGGGGGTGTATTGTATTCGAGTATGTTGTGTTTGTGATTTCATTTTTTTTGAGCTCATTGGTTCGGCGTATTGTGCTTAATGATTCGGCTTAATGATTTATTGTGCTTATCGTATGAGGCTGAAACGAAGAGAAGAAGAAGGTACGTCAAGGTGTTTGATGTATTGCGTGGATCGAACGAGTGGAACAAAGACCATCGAACGAGGTTCTTCTTTAAGGATCTACACGAGCAACTTCTTTGCAAGGATCGAAATACGTAGTGGCTTTTCTGTTTTGATCGAACGAGTGGTTTTTTCTGTTTTGATCGAACGAGCATCTTCTTCAAGCACGATCGAAACTCGCAATCGGAATACGATAGCGGGTTCGAACGAGCGGTTCGAACGAGTGGTTCGAACGAGCGGTTCGAAAAGGTGATCGAAGAGCAGTTTCGAACGAGTGGATTGTCGAACGAGCGGTTCGAACGGAGGTTTTTCGAACGAGCTGCATCGAACGGACTGGTTCGAACGAGAGGTTTAGAACGAGCTGATCGATACTAGCGGTGGAGAGGATTTATCGATTACGTGCGGTTCGTTACGAGAGGTTCGAACGAGCTGATCGAACGAGTGGTTCGAACGAGAGGTTCGAACGAGCTGATCGAACTAGCGGAGGATATTTTCGAACGAGCAAATTTTTGGATTCCGAACGAAATTTTTTTGCAATCTTGCGTGACGAATACGGTTTAAGTTATAAAACGGCCATAAACTTTTGATCCGTAAGTCCGGTTTTTTTTTTTTAAAAGGGGGGGGGGGGGGGGGGCCCCCCCCCCTCCTGTGACCTCTCAACGAAGATGGAAAAACGGATCTTCAGTAATGTCAACACCTCAACTTCAAAGGATATGAAGGAGTTGTGGGTTCGATATGGTGGGTTGAGAAGATGGAAACATATTCCATTTCAGTAATTGTCCAGAGAATACCAAGTCAGTATGCTACTTGCACACTGTTAAACAGTGCCACTAATTGGAGGAACTCACATACGAGAACTATTGGAACTGTGGCTGCAATTTGCCGTTGTCATGGAGAGAGCTTTTTGAGCTAATGGCTTGAAGTGTACTACCCAAGAACTGAAATTCAAAAGATGGAATCTAAGTTGTGGAATTTAACAATGAAGAATAACGATTTGGCTGCTTATACTCAAAGATTCCAAGAGCTTACCATGTTGTGCACCAAGATGGTTCTCGAAGAAGAGGATCGAGTTGAGAAGTTTATTGGAGGTCTCCCGGATAATATCCAGGGAAATGTGATTGCTGCAGAACCTATAAGACTACAAGATGCTGTCCGCATGGCTAACAACTTAATGGATCAAAAGTTGAAAGGTTATGCTATGAAATGCTCATTGCTGAGAACAAAAGAAAGTTCGATAACAGCCAGAAGGACATACCTGTGAAGGCAGCAACACCATTCAAAGACAGAAGGTTGGAAGGACAAAATGTACAAGAGCCTATATGACTGACAAATAATGAAAAGGAGGTGTTATAATGGACTCGCTACCTTATGCACATGTGTTAAATTTATATGAAGGGCCATGCATTTGATGATGTAGGAAGTGCATTAGTTTGGGAATTTGACCAGGGACCTATAAGGTACAAAATTTCCAAATACTCTAATTTGATTGGGCTCTCCTTATCATGGTTAGGGTCAAGTATGAATCAGAGAGTTTTATCTCTGTTTCGAGTGTGCAAAAGTATGGAACACATATAGGAGTGTTTGTCCAAAGCTAAAGATCAGAATCATGGAAACAAAATCAGGAATCAAGAGTAGGATTGTGGTGAGCAAGAGGAAACGCTATGCCGCTAGGTGGAATTGCGACATGTTTGAGGTTCAGTGCTCGAGATGAGAGAATTGACGATTGTGTGAGACGATGATGACATCAAATAACGTCGATTTTATAGCATATTATTCCCTTGTTATTAACCCATTTTGCTATAGTTAATTGACCAAAGACTTGTTACTTAATCCGTTTTATTTGAGAATTGCTAGTAATTATGGAAATAATTGGTGAAAGTAGCCAAATGGCGCGCGATTCTAAAGCTTAAATGAAGATATTTTGAAGATTACTATTCTGAAGACGAATACGCCATATCACATCAAGGAAGTACGCAATATGCCATCATTTGATCCCATGTTATAACCCTATTTTGTATAGTTTTTGACCAAAAGAAATTGTTACTTAATCGTTTATATTTGAGAATTGCAGTAATTATGAAATAATTGGTGAAAGATAGCAAAAGGCGCGCATTCTAAAGCTTAAATGAAGATATTTTGAAGTTTTCTATTCTAGAGAATACGCCATATCCTCATCAAGGTAAGATACGTCGCTATCCGTGCCTGCACTCACTAAGACCACATCGGAATAAGCCCAAGCCGCCAGTTTCCAGAGAGACTAATAACGCAGTATTTTTGATATAGATATTTGATTTTATTCTAGAAGATATCTATGTGTTGCCGTCCCCTTCTCTTAGTTTTCCCCAATACGCCGATCCAACCGACTTCCAGGACATTATAAAGTAGAAACTCAAAAATGAGTTTTCAGTGTGCTTAAATCAATTCTCGATACCTAAACCATTAAAAGTCGATTTTTCAGAGGAGAAAAAGAGCCAAATAGAGGTCGAGCAACGTTTTCAAGTCCAATAGAAGACCAGCGTGTAATTCCATTATACTTGTAATTGTTCAGTTTTTGGTATCATTCGTTAACTCGATTAGTTTACCTTGGCTAAATAATTGCTCTTATATTTATTATGACGTTTGAAGGCTAATACCTTCGGTATTAGCCATTATTATGAAGATTTGAATGTTTGGAATTCATTTATCTCAATTTCTTGATTTATCGTTGTATGCTTGTTTATGTTTATTAATTATTTGTTGTTTACACGTTTTGTGTGCGACCTTTTCATTCAAATAGATCTAGTTAAAGCGGACCAAGTAGATCATAGAGTCCTGGGATAGCTTCTTCCATATAGTAAAATTTATACATCTAGAATTATCAGTTTAAACAAATTATCTGTCCTTCTAAGTTTGTGTCTAGGATACGCTTTGGGCTTAACTAGTTAATTGGATATTGCCAATGGTTTATTGATCGTGTTGACTAGCAGGTGACCTAGATAATTCAAAAGTAACGTTCTTGTCCCCATTTGGATAGTTGGACAAGTGGATACTAGTGTATAAATTGCCCAGTAAGCTATGGTGGTAGTAGGTAAAGTCTCTATGATCTAGGAGGTTTAACAAGTGATCACCATTTGCTTATCCCCTATGATAGATTATAATCAGCAAATAAGGAGCTTTATGCGTGATGTTTTAATTATGACAAATTAATGTCGTATTGGTTTAGGGATGATGTAACACCTAAGTCTTAAGAATGATATGCCACCTCGAGAGAAGAAATCATTGCACTTAATAAACAAACCAACTTTCTAATCAGATTGATAATGGTTAATACAGTTTCTTATATAAGGTTCGACCGCTCTTTTATCTTTTGCTCTAATTAGCATTGCAGTGGGATAAAAGTGCCTTGATTTGATTGTAGTCACCAACCATAACCGTTGACTAGTTCTCAGGCTGAAAACCCCCTTTTTCGTTCGCAATTAGGATTTAGATTCTGGTAATAGGTTTTTAACATAGTGTTTAGAATAGAATAGAACTTAACATAGGTTGATAGCCAAGGATATTAATTTAAATTGATTGATTTAACCTCGCTTAAAGTGACTATGACATCCCTACTTACCATGTGAAACTTCATTACCACAATTGGGTACGTGCCCGTTAAAGTGTTGTATTTTAGTTTAGTCAGCCAAAATATAAATTTTAAAACTTGAATAATGACATATACACCACATAAGACTCATCAAGTTTTTGGCGTCGTTGCCGGGGAGTGAAAATTAATCTTGATTTTTATTTGATATTCTTGTTAATTGTGTTTGTGTGATATGACATATTCAGTCCTCTGAATATGACGTATTGGTTATTTAACTGCCTTTCTAGTAAGTTTATTTCAGGATGGATGATCCTAACATGACTATGGAAGAATATATCAAGCTTGAAGAAGAAAAAGCTTGTAGGCGTGGTCGGGTATTTAACTGGCAAAACTGCCTTAACATATGGAAAGGTTAGGTTGATGACGGTTCTTTATGACCTCGGATTTATGTTGAAGCTGAATTACCAGCTATTGTCATTGACGATACCGTTACACCTCAGGATGTACTTCCATGCAAATCTCAAGTAAGTACCCCTGTCAATGATGAGATTGACTTTAGAATATCATTTGACGAATCTGACGATGAGGATTACACAATAACTTGTGACATAAACTCGTTTTCTTATTAAAATAATTTCTGGTCAAACAATTTGGAAAAGGATTCAGTTCAAAATATGATAATGAAAAAGCCGGGTATACATTTCTTTTTCGCCACCCAAATCCTACGACCAGTTATATAAGATTGTAGTCTTTATTTAATGATTTTTTGAGAACAAAGTTCTAGCCATTGGTTTACAATGATGCCTCAAACGTTCCTAATTAGACCCTTTATTAACTGCAAAACCAATCTTAAACCCTCGATATATCGTATGATTTTAACATATGAAAACATCAGTGTCTGAATATGATGAAGAGGAACAAATATTTTGTACTTTAATGATATATTTCCCTTCAACATTATTCGTCCTGATGATTTAAAGTCGGGAAAGGACAAAAACGATAATGATGTTGATATAATACATTCTTTAGAGGGTAATAAAATTACACATAGGACAAATATGCTTATGGATACAAGTTGTGATAAAATCATAGATAATTTTTCAATGAGGGAAAGCTTTGTCTTTGGAACTTAATGTGAAATAAATTTCGTACTTGGCCTTAATCTTTTCAAGGGAAGCTTTATTATGCTTTATTATGAATTTGTATGTGCCGCTTGGCATTCTGTTCGACCCTAAGCGGTATTATAAGGATGGTGATTGTGCGATAATGTTGCGGAGGCCAAGGTACGTTTTTTTTTCTTTGATAAATCTTTAGAAAAATTGGTCTCCAAGAAAGGATACGGCGTATTAGGAATAAACCTATACGGCGTATCCATTCTTTTTAACCTACGTTGACTAAGTCAACATAATCTGCCAATAACGGCGTTTATACACTCTTCAATACGGCATATCGAAATAGGGATATAAAACCAATCCATTACGCCAGATCAGTTTTTACCACACACTTTCACTCACACACACACACAAATTTTTACCAAACCAAATCTTGGAGATCATTTGTTATCGTAATCATACACTCTTTTATCTCAATTCTACGATATGGCACCCTTACCACCACGTGAGAAGAGACACCTATTTCTCAGATACCATGGTCTTGAGTATACTGATGAGGATATTGCTGACTTTAAGGAGAAGGTGAAGGAGGGATGTTTACAGTCATGAGACTTCACCAAAGTTCAGTTTGTAGATTTTCAGGGGATGCCCGCTGCCGTGCTTATGAGGGATGGTTTGTTTGGTAGGATGAGGATGGAGCACCGTGATGATGCTGGTGTAGTTGTATTCACTAGTCGAGCCTGGGGGAGGTTGTTTGATACTAGGGGACCTCTAGTTAGGGAGCTAATTTTGGAGTTTCTTAGCATGCTTAGATTTGGAGAGGTATTGCTTGATTTGGATGCTCTTAGTACTATTCAGTTTCAGCTTGGTGGAGCCAGGAGACGATTAAGCTAGAGGCAGTTTATTCTAGCCTTGGGATTACATACCGAGGAGAAGATGGAGTCCCCCGGTTTTGCTTGGTACTGGAGTGAGAGTGAGAAGATGATCCCTGGGAAGGGGGATCTACATGATTATTGGAGGGGATATTTCGACCGATGGAGATTTTTTGGGACCTCCCCCTTCCTACACTTTGATCAGAGATCTGGTGTTGAGACTTTGCCATCGGATGATGGCCACACAAGTACTAATGGGAGGAAGAGCGAGGCTTACATTTTTGGAGGGACAGTTTTTGATTGCCCCTAGATTAGCCGAGTATTTTGGGCTCCTGACTGCTAAGATACTGGGAGGATTGACTGTTATTGCCCCTGAGCTTCCTATTATTGACATGGCTGAGCTGGTGAGGCTGAAGATTAGTTCGCAGTTTGATGATACTTGGGTCTGGGTGGCCATGGGACCAGAAAGGCAGCCCGATGATGCGGCTGGTGCCCTTACTGTAGCTGAGGATGCTCCTGCTGTTGATGAGGGTGGCTAGGCTGATATGGAACCCATACACACACCACCACCACCACCAGCTCCTGCCAGGACCATGCCTCAGAGGATGGCCAGACTAGAGGAGGACGTGCACAAGATACGTGGGGTTATTGATCTGTAGCAACGCCGAGGTAACTGACGCGATGGCTTATGATTTTTCCAGGTTTAGTACATGGGTTACCAATGGGTTAGGACGGATGATGGACAGGGCAGGAGTAACCTATGTAGCATATGCTCAGACCCGTGTATCATACCAGACGGCGCCCGTAGACAAAGGACCGGTTATGCCATTAGTCACCTCCACAACACACTAGGACCACATGAGCCAGACCTATGATTTTTCTATCCTTATCTTTTATTTATTATCAGTACATTGTTATTATTCGTGTCTGATGTAAATCTAACTATTGAACAATGGTTCCCATAGTTTTGAATATATATATATATATAATATATATTTATATATATATATATTATATATATATATATATATATTATAATCTATAATATATATATATATATAAATATATGTATATATATGATATGATGTTTTGGGTTTTGGTTTGTTTGTATGTGATAGAATCAAGCCTGGCAGTAAGTTCAGTACCATAGTTCATGAATATGAAACCAAGCAGGATATTCACACTTAATGCAAGAATGTGAATGAGAGATGATTTCAAATGAGTGGAAGCTGAAAAAAGTCTAACTTAAAGACTTCGCTGTAAACAAAAGTGCTTCCTGGGAGACTACCTGTATTGTTATTTAATTTTGTTATCGAGTCTATCTTCCCAGACATCAATACGGCGTATCCGCCCCATACCATACGACGTATTAAATGTTTGGACGTTATCAGTCTTTATTTTATTGCACTTTCAAAACATTATTGCCAGTTCTGGCAATACGGCGTATTCACTAACTTGATACGCCATATTCACCAGACTGACCCGTAAATAGTTTGTTTAGTTTAGTTTAAATTAACCGTAGATACCAAGATAGGAATGCACCTGTTTTTCCTACATTTTCTACAGGAACTCGTGAAAGAAATATCGACGAAGTTGGTGGAATATATATTAGCTGGAATCTTATGTGTGGTTGAAGTCATGCTGGAATTCAAACGCTTTTTCAACACACAATCTCGCTCATAAACGCTACTTGGAGAATCTACCGAGCAAATATCAGGGGAGTTTCTCATTCTAATTCTTTTTAAAATTCCCGTATTTAATGTTTTATATATACAATGAGGACGTTGTATAATTCAAGTGGGGGGATATTTGATGACATCAAATAATGTCTATTTTATAACATCATTTATCCCATGTTATTAATCCGTTTTGCATAGTTATTGCAAAGAATTGTTACTTGGTCATTTATATTTAAGAATTGCAGTAATTGTGGAGTGATTGGTGAAAGATAGCAAAAGGCGCGCATTCTGGAGCTTAAAAGAAGATATTTTAAAGATTACCATCAAGGAAGATACGGCGTATCCGTGCCTGCACTCACCAAAGACCACAGAGGATGAAGCTTAATACGTCGTATCCAGAGATACTCAATACGCCGTATTCAATATATGGAATGAATATAATATTCTGGAAGATATCAAGCGTGGTCCCTACTCCAAGAAATCCCCAATACGCCGTATCCAACTACTTGGATGACCCTATAAATACAAAACTCAAAAAACAAGTTTTAAGTGTGCTAAATCATATTCTCGATACCTAAACCATAAAAGTCGATTTTCAGAGGAGAAAAAGAGCAGAAGAGGTCGAGCAGAAGAGGTCGAGCAACGCTATCAATTCCATAGGAGACATCGTGTAATTCCATATACTTTAGTAATCGTTTAGTTTTTGGTATCA
>BQNB010063885.1:10081-35516 GCA_026074375.1 Tanacetum coccineum | reverse complement strand
ACAAACTCACGAAAGCCTTTGATAGGTCCCAACCGAGAGCTTAAATAAAAGGATAGAGTATTCTCTTAGGATGAGAATGAACCACAATTTTCTTAGCTAATAATCTTGTTGCATCCATTTTATTTGATAGAGTTTAAATACAAACAAAGAGGACAACCAAGAGGTGTAACCAACCTCGAATTAAACTAAGAAGTAATGATACTTAACTAATGCTAATCATGAGAGATAAATGTGACTACTCACATCCTATGTAGGTTTATTTTGACTCATCATTACCCTCCTCTTGAGAAGAACCTTGACCTCAAGGTTCACGTTGATAAACAAATGACTCGCACTCGCCGACGCTTTCCATAACTAGTAGTTGTGGCCCTTTACACTTGTGACCCACACTGAATTTTTCATCATAATTAAAACATAGACCTTTAGCCCTTTTCTTTTGCATCTCGTCCCAAGTGAGCCGCTTCATAGTTGTGTTCATTGTTGGTCCAGCCGAGGATGCTTGTGTGATAGGTGACAATCGATTCAATTGTTTATCTTTCATCCGAGCAAGACTCGTAGCATCCTTTAAATTTGTTGGCTTGAACATCTTGATGCCATCTGCAATTTCAGGTTTAAGACCACCCATAAATGTGCCAACAAGTGCCTTTTGAGTCCATCCTCGAACTCGATTTCCCAACCTCTCAAACTCCTTTTGATATTCTCAAAATGAGCCCGTTTGTTGTACCTTTGAAAGAGCTTCATCGAAGTCCTCACAATCCGTTGGACCAAACCGAGACCACAACTCTTCATAAAAAATCTCCCACGTTACTTCTTTCCCTTCCTCTTGATAAGCCTTACGTAACCACTGCCACCATTGGTTTGCTTCACCTTGCAAATGGTATGAAGTTAATGACACCTTTTGGGTTATCGGGGTGCCTTGGTATTCGAAGAATTGATCAACTTTAGTGAACCATTCTGTAGGATCTTCATCACCACGGTATGTTGGAAACTCAAGTTTCGTCAACTTTGAATAAAACATTGACCTCCCTGCTTGTTTGTAGTTATCACCACCTTTTCCATAAAGAACCGCATCAGAAAGTTTCGTCACAATGTCCTCCAAGTGTTGAAACTTATCGGCAAAACCGATTTTCATCTCAGCAATACCATCTTGGAGTTGTCCCAACGCGGCCTTCAAGTTTTCAATTCGATCCTTGTTTGATGCCATAGCTCTGGTACCAATTGATAAGTCCAACTCAGAGCTTAGAATAAAATAGAAAGTATTCTCCTAGGGTGAGAATGAACCACAATTTCTTTGATAATAATCTTCTTCCATCCATTGTATTTGGGAGAGTTTAAATACAAAAAAAGATGACAACCAAAAGGTGTAACCATCTTATAATTAAACTAGGAAGTAATGATACTAAACTAATGCTAACATGAGAAATAAATGTGACTACACAAATCCTATGTAGGCATGTCATGGATTTCATGACTTAATTTTGACTCATCAAGAACCTAAATTCAAATTAAAGTGTACGTCATTAATTTCTTTCTCGCTGATGTGTTATTCAAAGATGATAATACCTAACTCAAATGTAAACGATTTAACCGATAAATGCTTGTGACCGTTTTCGATAATTCTTTTAACACCTTCTCATATATACAGTTATACAGTTATTAATGGAGTTTGAACAATAAGTCACAATTAAAGTAATTAAGTTTAATGACTTAATGTGATTGTGAGGCCAGATAATGATTAATAATAATGATTGCTGACCTATAAGACTGTGACACGCACACTCTATCCCCACCTTATCATGTGCCCCTGGGCCACATGTTAGAAAAACTCTTAAGTTTAATGACTTAATAATGTGCAATATCAGATATGTAACTGAATATTCCAGATTTGTTTAACATTACTTTTAGGTAACAAAGGCAACTTGTATCCAAAAAATATGCAAGTTATCTTATACTTTGCAATCTTACTAAAACTCCACAAGTAATAACTCATCACAATTTCTTATTTTATCGTACTAGACGACTACCCGTGCATAGCAATGAGATTTTATAGCGGCAGATAATTTTAGCGATAAAAAAAAGTTTGTAGGTTATAAACGAAAAATAATAAAAGTTTGAGGATTTGGGGTTAAACATAATGTTTTGAAACCCGGTTCGAACCGGGCGGTTCAACCGGTTCTGTTCGAAAAAACGGGTCAAATTAAACCGGGTTTTATATTTTGAAACCCGGTTAGACCCGTCGGGTTTTAAGTGACCCGGGTCAACCCGGTTTTCGACATGTATTAATAGTGTGTTTATAATTTTCAGCTTTGCATATGCCTTCCGAAAATAGTGTAAATACTTCCTAAAATACTTTAAGTTTTTCAATTTCAAGATTTTTAAGATTTTCCATTATATATATAGTATAGATTTAGATGATACAATTAGTACAAGTTTTATTAATTGATCACTATATCAAGCATTGTCAATTCATGGGTTAGGTGAGGCATTACTCGTCTTATAAACTTGTTCATTGAATTATAAATTTGTGTCACATTAGTTATCTAACAAGAGGGTTTCTTAAATGTAGCATTGTTAGCCTTAATTAGGCAACTAGTGCAAAGTGCATACACGGATTAAATCATTAAAATAAAGGTCGAAGGATCATAGGAGGACCATTTTTTAGCTCACTTTTATGTTCTAACGAGTCAAAGTATGGAGTGAATAAAAAATGGTAGTAGCTAGGGATTATTAAAGGCAAAAGGGTTGTGCTTCTATAGTGATGATTAAACAATTATGTGTTTAAATGATTGTTCCAAAAAAACATGTAAATAATCCTAAAAACTAGAATAGGGAAAATGATTCTTTTTCTGTTTATGTAAACCCGATTCTTTTTCCTATTCTTTAGGTTTGTTAATTAAAAAATATTATTCGATTGTAATTTACGATCAAAATATCTTATACATTTTCTATATTATGTCGCAAGACAATCACGTAAATAGGAAATGTGTTGTACCTACTTTACAAGGCTAATTAAATGTATTGGGCATTAAAGATCACCAAACTATGTTCACACAATTGCGTTAGTAAATTGGTACACGTCACAATTATACACACATTAGCTCTATTCATAGAGAGACATAATACCACAAAAAACGCGCAAATATGAGTACATATACACATTGGTGACACCACGGACAGATTCAGAATTTTTAAAAGGATGTTGCATAAAATAATTGTTGAGCTAACTAAAATTAAATTGTAAAAAATGAAAGTAGCAAAAAAAAAAAAAAATTAAGGGTTGCACATAAAAAAAACCACAGTTTTGATTTTTTTTTTACACTTCGTGACTTAAAATTGAGTGTAGCCCGTGTCACGCCCGACACCCATGTAGGTCCGTCCCTGAGTGACACACAAACATCGTGACTATATCAGTAAACACAGTTTCCATTTTCGACCTGTAATAACTTTAGTTTCTGTTGTACAATTTTGAAACTCCGACAATGTTATTATGCCTCATTTTCTTCGATCATGTTCTTCTATCTTGCTATCGTATCGTTGTATGAACTCGTTCAAAGTATTTATTATGTTGGTCAAGGCACTCAATGACATCTAAGTTGGTCGTAATAAATGAGTCTTCATGCACATCTTTGGAATTGAGCCAACTTTTTTCTTGTTTCCAAATTTCAAGCAACGTTGTTTTATTTTTCTTCTCAATTTGTGTACACCATTAATGTGGATAGTCCGAATTCTGAGTCACCTATAACCCAACCTCATACCCACCTTGAGTTATAGATCTTTGGCGACAAAATTACAAGCCAACTCATACATTTTTTTTAATCGTATTATTTGTGGATCATGAGGTGTCTTATAACTTGAGTGATTGAGGTAGGGTGTTTTCTTTGCTTAGTTATATGTCCTAAATTATAGAGAAAAAAGGTGAGGTGACAACACATTTTGCTATAACACGAGCTATGACCTCCCCGACCCTTGCGCTTTTAGTGAGAAACTATATAATCTGAGTATGAGATACGTTCATACACAGGCATATGCATGGATACATTGCTAGTGTTTTTTTTTTTTTTTTTTATCATAGAAGAATAAAATGATTTTCAAAAAGAAAAAAAGAGTTACAAGAATTGAACAAGTCCAAATTAGAAACGATCACGTAGTTGTCATTTGAGAATGTAAAAAGGTCACGATTCTGGACCATGAAGTTTTCTTTGGCAGCAACAATATGTCAAAATTTATTCCCTTTTACTCTCCTACTTTACACATACTACAATTTATAATTTTTGAAAATGACAAACACATAAGTTTACTTGAAAATGACAAAACATAATAATTTTATTATTTGTAGAGCTGAATCGGTCTTATGTGTTGTAGCAACTAAAAAATAGACAACGCATTAAGATGATTAATACGGTTCATATACAAACTGACACAGAAAGTAAAAAGTAAGAAGTAAGAAAGTAGTGACGGGGCTAGGATTTAGTTTTCGGGTGGGCCGAAAAAAGACAAGCATTGTTAAATATAAGACAAAGTGCTTAAACTGTATTGAAAGCCATGAAAATTACGGTGAATTTTATTCATGAAAGATTTTTAACTCAGTCATTAGACCATAAACAAAAACAAATAGGTTACTAGGTACAAATTAGAAGTCAATATATATTTTTGATCGCATTATTGTTCGGGAATTTTATTAAACCACATATAAGAAACAACTCGAAGTCTAAAACATAACAAACAAAAAGATTATTAATCGCACTAGCCTTCAAGAAAAAGAATATGGTGGGCCAAATCCATTTAAATATGTTTAAGTCTAATAAACTGAACTTAAATACTCACACTAATACATATTTTGCAAAATGTTGGGGTGGGCCTTGGCCAACCCAACCTATAAAGTGGCTCCGTCCCTGTAAGAAAGTAAACAAATACATTTAGAATTTTAACAACTCATTAATGAATATTTTAAATTGTTGCACTTAATTTGTGACTTCTAAAACCTTCCTGACTTTAACATTTTAAGGAGAGGAATAAGTGAAATGCTTTTTGACGTTTGATTTTGACATTACTTTTTGAGTTTGTCAAATTTCTGTATCCTTTTTTATTGTCAAGACCACAAATTTGAACATTTTATGTCCGACACTAGATGGGAAGAAAGAAAAAGAAATAAACAACCACACGTCTTCAATGTATAAATCTGAATGGATTATACACTATGATATACCGTTTTCGGATTCAGAAAACCATAATTAAATTAAAAAAACTATGTAGTTTAGAAATATCTTTTAATTTTATTCGTATAGAATTTGGAAATAAATTACCCTTCAAGAAAAAAACCAATTTTTGAACGCTTGAATGAAATATTATACAACAATTAGACCATATCATTTTTTTTAACTAACCGAATATTTTTTTAACCAATATTTTTATCGACTTCGTTGCTTGAATGACTTAGTTTTGTACTTTAGTTTTTTTAACGACGATTTTATTATAGAACTAACAGAGAGCTAGAAGAGATTACAAACTAATGTTACTAGGATGTTGCATCGACTCCAAGACTACAACACTAAGTAAATGACAATTAAACTATATCGTCAAAAAAAGTATCCCTTCTCGGATGACCATCCCCGAATAAGAAGCGATTTCTGAATCGCCATATAGACCACCACATCATATAGCAAACGCTTTCAAAAACCTCTTTCAAGCGCTTAGACAAACGAAGGCTATTGAACCAAAGAAGCCACTCTTCATAAGAATGAATATCAGGATCATCAAGCTCCCACCAACGGTTTACCTTACTCCTTACTTGACGAGCCAAAGAACACGAGAAAAAAAGGTGAGAAGTAGACTCCACTTAAATGCTACAGGGAAAGATTCAACCGCATAGTAACTTATTCAATCGAAGTCTCCAAGCAAAAACATTTATCTTAATGGGGATAACATTGACCCATCTAGTAGGCAGCTCCTCCTTTGGCAATAACATATCATCAATAAGGTTACAAACCGATTTCATCGAGAAATCTCCTAAAGCCTCCAACGACCAAACCCAACGATCTAGCATATGAGGCAAAAGAAGATCAGTCATACGGGACAAGAGATGAAGTTGATGCTTCTGTTCGACCCCACCTCTAGGAGCACGACGGTAAGAAAAATAAAAAGAAGCATGCCTCATTTTCGTAGCTACACTAATTTGCTTATGCGACTCTAAGGCGTAAAATCTAGGATATTGATGCTTCAAAGAAATCTTATATAGCCAAATGTTATCTAAAAAAAGAGTGTCTTCCCCACTTTTTTCTAACGAAAGACAATACGTCAATACCTTGATGAAAAAGAGCATATAACTCTCTAACAATGTCAATCGAAGGAGAACGCCTAGAAAAAGAGTTGTAATTATAAAGAGCTCCTCGATCACCATGAATAACTTTAATGAACCTTGACTATAAGAAAGATCATTGGGTTATAAAACATGACAACCATTTAAAAAGAAGAGCATTGTTAGTGGCAAATAAGCTAAAAACGCCAAGACCTCCGTGTTTCTTTGAAGCCAAATTTTTTTTCCAACCAATCCACACTATTTTTCTCATCGAAGCTTCAACACCATTGGAAAAATTTCTGCGAATCGTATTTAGCACACCCATGGGAACTTTGAAAATAGACATATGACATATCGGAATGGAGCTTAGAAAGGATTTAATTAAAGTGAGCCAGCCACCTATTGAGAGAGTTTTAAGCTTCCATTTAGATAACCGAGAAGATAATTTAGTAGTAACGTCATCCTACGAGCTAATTCTCAACATAACACTGCCCACTTTAACTCCAAGATAACTGAAAGGATGAGAGAAAGTATAACAACCCACGGAACTAGCTGCTAAATCTACCTCTTCTGTAGTTACGCCAATCCCCATTAGTTTACTTTTGTGAAGTTTATCTTGAGACTCGAGGCCATGTAAAAGCACTTCAAGACATTGACAATAGTATTAATATTGGAAGTGTCCCATCTTCTTACAAAAATCGCGTCATCGGCATAAAATAAGTGAGACAACATCAAAGAATTAAGCATTTGAACACCCTTATAAAATAATTTTCCAACAACATAATGCTAAAAAATATATTTAAGAGTTTCCTAAAATAATTATCCATCAATATAATGCTAAAAATCTATATATAACAAAAGATTCAGTCCTGTATATTTAATAGGAAGTCTTTATGAGTTTAACCCATTAAAACCCATCCAAGAGTATTTGCATTCGAGTCTGTATAATTCCCCTCATATTCAATATTTTGGCCGTTTTAGGGATGCAAAGCATCATCCAATTACAACAACAAAGAATGCAAAAGATCAACACACACAAAGCATTCAAAACCCCAATTTGAAAACACACGGTAGAGATTTAATACACATCATTATGCATCACCAAATTGAAACAAAAAAGAAATACAATAGATTTTAACCGTAGAGCCGATTCACAAACAATCGATTTCAAAATGGATGTCGATGTATGTTGATGATAAAAAGGTACAATTTTTATTTATTTTGTTAATTTGTTCATCTTGCATATAAGGTATTTGATAAACTGTTTTAATGACATACGTAGTCTTACGCAACAGTTATGTGACCCGAGAGGGATTCATCACGGTAGCGGTCTTGCGGGTTTAAATGTAGCGTGGCTTGTTAGGCCTTAAGTTGACAATGTTTTTGGATTTCAATGAACCTTTTTAATTTGGTTGTGGCGTTAATTTTGTTCATCTTCTTTGGTTGTTTGCACATGGCACCTTGAACATTGAAATACCACTGAATGACGTTATTATTATCTGATAACGGTGTAACCTTTAAGTGTCTTGATCGGCCAAAAAAGAAATTAGGTAAAGTGCCTTTATCAAGCATGTGCTGTCTACAATTTCCAGGGTGAAAGACTATCTGTTTGCTTTTTACGTTAGTTTTAAGGTGTTAGGGTGAGCGGACTATGGGGGTCATTTTGGCTTCTTAAATCACCAACTTTGTTATGCAGTTTTAGTTTTGCAGCTATGAATAAGTTTTAGTATAAGTTAGACTAATTTAAAGGAAGTTAGTGTAACATGCTTTTGGTTTTCGCTTATTGGAGATTACTTTTTTTTTATGCAATTACCTTCTACTTAATTAGTTCATGATGCTACCTTTTTTGCAAGAGGATTTTTTACTTGAGTGGACCAAGTCACGTATTTCCTGTATTGGAGACCAAGTCAGGTATTTCCTGCATTGGTGTTGCGGTCGTCGTAAGGGACTTCTACAAGAAGTTTTACAACTCCCCAGGCATGGTATCCTACTATTTGTTAGTTGCATAGGCAAAGACTCGGGGTTGTTATTGTTCTCTAGGGGAATAGGTTGGGAATGCTTGATCACGGTCTAACAGAATTCTAGGGGTTGAGAGAAGT
Source organism: Tanacetum coccineum (assembly GCA_026074375.1). Lineage (NCBI taxonomy): Eukaryota > Viridiplantae > Streptophyta > Magnoliopsida > Asterales > Asteraceae > Tanacetum > Tanacetum coccineum. The sequence goes on along the minus strand of BQNB010063885.1, from coordinate 27,122 downwards.
TTTTTTGTATTTGTATATTTATAAGAAAGCAGGTAAATCATATGTTTGAGAGGTTTGGTTGGTTTTAGCTATTGGAACTACATAATAAAACTACGCTAATGGTGGATAAAATACAATTATAAAAAAGATTGTATTCATTTAATCATGTATTACTCCCTAGATTGCTTCTCCTAGTGTTGTTGCTTTGTCACACTTGTGATGATCTATGTAATTATTTCCTAAGTCATGAACACATTACACGAACCCGCCGTCTATTTAATATTTCGTTGAGGCAAAACAAAAAGTAAGGTAGTATGAAGACTATTACCCAGCCCCCAAGAGTATATTAAATGCAATTGAAATATATTAAAAGTGGATCAACCATATAAGGGGCAAGGTAGTATGAAGACTGTTACCCGATGGTATCTTTTCTACACAATCTTGTTTCCCTAGACATATCAACATCGATACAGACAAAAACTGGTTTTCTTAAGCCTAACATGCATATTCATCACAAGAAGCAACACCACTAAGATTTACATTCTAGGTTTCATACACTCATAAATGAATACATTAAGTGGTTTAGCCAAGCATGTTAAAGATAAAGCAAGAACAATAAAGAATCAAACAACAGACATATTGATGATTTTTAAGTTAGTTCTTACTTGATTAAAACATGAATTGAAGAAGGTACAATAGGGTTTTGAGGCCCTAAAATCGTCCTAATAAGCTGCCAAACGAACTAGGGTTCATCCCTCTTTTTTTACTCTAAAGTTACATACCTAAAACCCTAATTTCGGGTCTATATTTATAAGAACATCGATGTGACAACGTCACGTTTTAATAGTGACGCCGTCATAAAGTAGAATCTTCTAGATCTAAGTTGATTCGGTGCGGGTTGACGCCGACAAGAGATGTTGTTAAAGGCACGGTCATAGATGAGTGTGTCGAGTCATGTATAAATGGTGACGACGTCTCCTAGCTTAGAGACTTTAAATCTTGAAGGTCTTGATGGTTTGGTTCGTAATTCTTGTCTGTTTCTTATCACAAATGAGCTCTAAGTCATGTGTTTATTTCCTTCCAATGCCTTCCAAATGCTAAATACTTGAAAAGGAACGATTACATACCTATTTTGGGCATAAATGCACGATTTAGGGGGTTAAATGACCTCGAAAGTGTATTATAAAATGGGACACTCATCAAATACCATACATTAGGTTTGCTTGTCTTAAGGCAAATGGGCTTTTCTACCTAGGACAATAGCAGTATGAGGGTCAATTTAACCTATCTCTTTAAAGTTTTTACAACAAATCTTTCTAGGACCTCGTAATAAACAACACGGTAAGTATTAATAGCACACGCACAATAAGAGTTTGGATTTCTCTTATTTCACTAGGGTGTATAATGAATTATAACATAATGGGGAAACGGAAAATCAACACTCATTACCTGTTATAACATATAAATTACCATAGACTTGGTAAATGATCAAACCTCCACCGCTAGGCGCAAGCATTATTCATTACTATCTAAGAGGTCTTTTAAAGGGTTGTGGGATGTAGGTGTTATGTTAAAATACATATAATGGAGGAAACGGAATACGGAATGGGATACATTTGGGTGCCTTTGGGTGAATTTCAAGTCGAAGGGTTAGCTAATTATTTATACGAATACACGTTGGTTTGGTTGCTAAGCCAAGAACTCGGACGAAGATATACAAACTCTACACAACTCTACATCAATCTCTTTCTTTTTCTTTTCTATTTTTTTAAAACAAAATACATCATAGCATAGAGTTTATAAACTCCGTCCCCTTAAAACTTGAGTTGTACATAACTCGATATTTACATCTAGCTCTAAAAGACCTAATTTTAGGTGGATTCTAAATAAGATAGAGATCATTATCAAACATATGGGGTATTGACTTAACTTTTCTTCCCCATTCTTCCGCGAAATAAATACTATCATGAATCCCAATCGTCCCAAAATTGTATTTACAAGGATAAGGACTTAGCAACCATGTACTAAAATAATTAACTTGGGTTAAACATAATAATGTACTAAAAGTGAGTACATAAAAGGGTAGGCTAAGGCGATCTTGGGTGTTGTAACGATTGGTTAAGGGACAAGTCTTCTTCATTAATAGTCCGGCTTAACTAGAAAATTACAAGAACCGTGAAAAGGATAGCTCGGGGGGGTTATACTAGGGGTATCCTGCACTAAAAATAAGTGCATGGCAAGGGTGTGAGATAGTTATATGATCAGTGTGACTATAATATCAATTACAGGTTTAAAACATGGGTTAATCCTAGTGTCTCTTATCAAGCAAATCATAATACTCACTATGCGGTCTCGGGATGCATCACAAAAACAAGTTCTAGAATTTAATATACGTACACATCCATAACGACGGATGACTGCTTACTCCTTAACTCGAGAAAGCTAAAGGTATAAACTATCTTGGGTATCAATAATAGATACCCGAATTCCTATAGATCTAAAGGCGAACCTCACATTTTTTGGGTGGAATTCTAAGGGTTTTTGTGCTAGTCATATAAATTCATATCAATGAGACGCAATTAATACTCATTTTTCGTCGGTATGTGTCATAAATTTTTTTAAAATTTTGGTCAAAATTACCTTTTTATGCTATGTTTCGATATATTACCCATCATTTTAAGGACAAAGTAAATGGTAAATGAAAGAATAGTTTCTAAGGCTTATTTTTCCCCCTACACTTAAGTTGAACATTGTCCCCAATGTTCTATAGAAGTACCTATAAGAACGAATTAAAAGGAAAAGAAAACAAGTAAAAGAAACTAGTACTCCCCTGGTTTGCTCAATAATGGAGAAGAAACATGCGATAACTCATTAAATCGTCCTCCAAGAATCATACAATGAAACTTCCTAAGAACTTCCAAGCCTCTTCTCATCAAATATAACCTGTAATAAAAGACAATGACAACTACACCAAGCATAAAATGTGCGATATAATAATATACAATGTGAAATTAGGGTTGACTCTATAAAGCAGTAAAGATAGGATGAGAGAATTGTTAAACTCATGGTTTTGCAGGTTTATAAAAGAATTACAACTTTCTTAAGTGTTGTACAAGTTTTATTTTCAAAAATACTTAAAATTTTAGAGTTTTCCTGTAACTGGGCGTTTGACGCCGTCAGGAATATCCTGACCCCGTCACAGGTGTCACGGTGACGGCGTCGCGTGTAAATCGTGACGCCGTCTCCACACTCTGTGAAAACTCATTTTTCGTTTTTGATGAAAAATTTCCTACACTCATTCTTATAAGTTATTTTCCTGTACAAAATGTTGCATAACAACCTGAGAATTAACAATTCAATCATATGACTTGAAACTGACGTGGATAAATCTAAATAATTTATTTCAAATGTTTGAATTTGGTTCTAGAAACCGGATAATTCCCCTACACTTATTTTGTTGCAAAATACCTTTGATTGCAAATAAGACAAAGTTACAAACAAACAAAGCATGATTGCAAAATAATTCAAACATAATAAAACAAACAATAAAGAATTAAAACACAAGACACTCCTAATATGCGGGAAAAGTAAATATAGGGTTGCCTCCCAAAAAGCGCTTTTCTTTATTTACGAGTCTTGTACCTAGACTCGAAGTCACATGTCCTTACGTGACTTCTTCTTTGTGTCTCTTGGCCTCTCTTTCCAATTTCATTAGGTGTCAAATTTCCTTGCTTATACTTTCGTCTTCTCTGTACTCGGGTCCTAAAGTTAGACTATCCGAGTAATAGGTTTTCCCACGGTAATCGTTATTCTCAAGGACAAAGGGTGGTATGGAATCGGTATTTACATCCTTAGAGTCCATATGGTTAAACGCTTCCATCTTATGAGGCATCTTAAATGTGATTTTCTCGTTATCTTTTTCAAAAGTAACCGCTCCCTCTTCCATATCATAAACAAGACCAGTTTTTCTTGCAAATGGTTTTTCAAAGACTACTTCTCCTAGGTGGTGATTTATAATGCTAGTGGTATCCTCCAAAATCATGAAATTATATTCGTATGTGAAGTTTCCTACGAAAACTTTTAAACCCCTGACTCTTCCTACAAAGTTGTTTTTCTTACTAGGGTTGGACGGTTTCTGTCTTGACTCTAGCCCTTTATTCATGATCCCTTCGTAATGTTGTTTAGACATAACATTAATTGGTGATTCAAGATCGATGTAAGCTTGTATTTTAAGGAAGTGACCAATCATGCAAGAGATCTTAATGTTATTTAAGTTTCTGGTTCTTATCTTTACCCTTACCCAAGATGGTTTGGGGTATTTCAAGAGCCACTCGTGATATTCTAATTCTTCTAAGGTGAGGAAGGTATCAAAGTATTCTAATTCATCTGAACCGGCTAATGGGTCAACGATCCTACTATCCTCAAGCCATGACTCAATTTCTATCTTTTTCTTAGGATCAAGAAACTCCCTATTTGAGGTAGAATAAGATGGATTCGCATCCGCCATAATGAAGAGTGGAATAGTCAATGGAAATTATGAACAAACACACAAAGAAAAGATAGACTACAAGAAAGCTAATATTCGGAATTAAATTCTCATTTGAAAGGATTTAAGCGAGTAGAACTAAGCTAAACTATGATCAAAACCTAACTATTCCCCAGCAGCGGCGCCAAAAACTTATCGCGGTCGTCGTAAGGGACTTCTACAAGAAGTTTTACAACTCCCTAGGCAGAGTACCTAACCGTTGTAGTAGTAGTATAGGCAAGACTCGGGGGTTGTTATCATTCTCTAGGGGAATAGGTTGGGAAGGTTTGATCACGGTCTAACAGAATTCTAGAGGTTGAGAGAAGATTATTTTTGTATTGTTATATTTATAAGAAAGCAGTAAAATCATATGTTTGAGAGGTTTGGTTGGTTTTAGCTATTACACTAAATAATAAACTACGCTAATGGTGATAATAATATAATAAAAAGATTGTATTCATTTAATCATGTATTACTCCCTAGATTGCTTCTCCTAATGTTGTTGCTTTGTCACACTTGTGATGATCTATGTAATTATTTCCTAAGTCATGAACAGATTACATGAACCCGCTGTCTATTTAATATTCCGTTGAGGCAAAACACAAAGTATGGTAGTATGAAGAATATTACTCGGACCCCAAGAGTATATTAAATGCATTTGAAATATATTAAAAGTGGATCAACCATATAAGAGGCAAGGTAGTATGAAGACTGTTACCCGATGGTATCCTTTCTACACAATCATGTTTCCCTAGACATATCAACAGCGATACAGACCAAAGCTGGTTTTCTAAAGCCTAACATGCGTATTCATCACAAGAAGCAACACCACTAAGATCTACATTCTAGGTTTCATACAATCATAAATGAATTCAATAAGGGGTTTAGCCAAGCATGTTAAAGATAAAGCAAGAACAATAAAGAATCAAACAACAAGATATATTGAATGATTAAGATAGTCTTACTTGATTAAAACATGAATTGAAGAAGGTACAATAGGGTTTTGAGGCCCTAAAATCATCCTAATAAGCTGCCAAATGAACTAGGGTTCATCCCCCCTTTTTTTACACTAAAGTTACATACCTAAAACCCTAATTTCGGGTCTATATTTATAAGAATATCGCTGTTACGGAGTCGAGTTTTAATCGTGACGCCATCATAAAGTAGAATCTTCTAGATCCGAGTTGAGTCGGTACGGGCTGACGCCGTCAAGAGATGTTGTGACGCCGTCACTAGATGAAGTGCGACGGCGTGTATGTCCCAAGTAATGTTCCATTTTCATGGCCCATATGTCATACTCACCTTTCTTCAGAATAGGGAGTTTAATGGTTGACAGAGTGTGAGGGGCTTGTTGTGTAGGTGTAACTGGTGGTGGTGGTGGATTATCATCATGAAATTCATCTTCTCCTGCCATTGAATAGATCTGAAAGGTAAAGGTTTATAACAGATCTGTTTTGGTTCTTCTTACTCAGAGTTTCTCAACAAGCTCTGATACCACTTGTTGATCCCAGTCTGAATAGATCTTTCTAGCCTGTTAAGGGTGGTAGCCAATCTGGATAGATCCAAACTAACTACAAGAGAAACAATGACTATGAACAATATAAGTTATGCGGAAACTAACTTATACTGCTAAGAAGAACAATGAATAAAACAGAACTTTGATTACTATTAATCTGCTAGGTTACAGAATACTAACTATGAATATTTGTGAAACTTGTATATCTAACTAGTGCCATAGGGTTCCTTTTATACACCAAGGAAACCTTAATGGGCTTACAAAACGCGTTAAGTGATCATGCATATCTACTCCTAATATATCTCATGCAGTACTAACTCATGAAAACATAATTCCTAACACTAACAGTACTAACTAACACTGGCAGTACTAACTAACTAACACTAACAGTACTAACTCATGAAAACATAATTCCTAACAATCCTCCCCTAAACATGATGTTCACTTGTTAACCTTTATGTTTCTTTAGTTTGAGCTTCTTGAACACCTAGAGGATGTATCCAAACACACTGCTTACTCTTTAATATTTTCTTTGATGAACTTGAGCTCTTTTGTTACTTTATAATCTTGAAATTATTTAGCTTCTAGTCTTTGTCATCATCACAACATCTCAGCAACTCAGTAACACCAACTAAGTTGGCCTTGTAGTTTTTGGCAAACTACTAGCCATATACGGGTTTGATTTTCTTTACCAGTAGCCGTTTGCTCTGGAATAGTCAATGCTTCATTGTAACAACATGGTGCATTAATAACCATATAGTTTTGAGTAAACTATCAACTATCAATGGATTTAAGAAGTCTTTACCAAGAGTCGTTTGCTTTGGACTAGACAACTCTTTACTGTGAAGCATGGTGAGTTGAGAACCATATAGTTTTTGGCAAACTATCAGCCATTAAAGAATTTGAGAAGTCTTTATCAGAAGCCATTTGCTCTGGACTAGCCAGTTCTTGATGTCTGTTAGACATGGTAAACTAATGACCATTTGTTGTGTGGTGATGAAACCAACACTTAAAGATCCTTCTCTCCTCCATCATGGCTTCCAGCTTCATCAATCTGGTTTTGAATAAATCTAAGCAGATCATAAGCACTATCACTTGCAGACTCAGCTATCAACTTCAAAGACATCATCCTCTTAAGTGTTTCTTTTGTGAGTGGATATTTCCTCTCTGCAAGCATATGAATCTCAGTACCATCTTCCAGTGTCAAAGTATGAACCCTACAATTCACATAGAAATTCCAGCTCTTAAGATTCCATCTTTCTTGATTCTGCTAGTGTTCATCTTCTGCATTTGCATAAAACATTATCCTTAAATCTCCCCAAAGAACTAGATCAACACCTTCTGGAGTAATTGTTTTAAACCTATGCATCACCAGGTTATATAACTCCATAAGATCTAGCCTATCAAACCTTGTCACCATTCTAGAAAAGGTCTTAATCTATCAAGAGCTTCCATCAGATCTAAAGATCTTGTAGTAGATACCCTCTGCTCTATGTTTGTCATAATGATAGAAGTTTGATTCTCAGTTAATAATTGGAAATCTATTCTCCAGGACTTCATAATCTATTATTCCTTCTTTATCTGTAACTATTTTCAGAAAAGTATTTAGATCCTCTTCTTCTTCAAGGTCAGACTCTGTCTTCTTCCTCTTAGACATTCTTTTCATGCTTTCATCTTAAGTCTTCTGCCTGGTCTTTTCCTGATACTCTCTTCATGTCCTTCTTGCTTAACTTCAACCTTAGTACTGTTAGGTTCTTCAAGAACCTTTTGCTTATGTACACCAGCTGCTTCTTTAGAATCTTTTACTGCATCATCTGAATCCATAGGCTTGAAATCATCAATTACCCTTTTCTGTCTTTCATACAAACCTTGAATTTCTGCAAATGTCTTTGCCTTCAGCTGAGAGTGTTTTGTAACCACCCATATTCTTCAGATACGTCATCATCAAATTCCTCATTGAGATTTAGTTGGTGGTCTCTTCTAATCTTAGCAGATCTTTGTGCAGCTCTAACCAAGCCTAGCAGTATTAACTTTTGTACCAACAGTACCAAGTTTCTTCAGTAGAATTAACTAGGCTTAGTACCATATGTAGCCTTTAATCCTCATTCCAAAGGAGATAATGAACTCCAAATAATCATCTAATCAACTAGAATCCATCTGCTAACTAAGATCATTTCTCAAACTATACAACAAGGTAACCTGCTAACTTGCCTCCCCTAAACTAATGCAACTATAGATTGATCATTCCAATGTTAACAATCAAGAAATTGAACCTGCTAACATCAAAAGCTTTGGTTAAAAGATCAACTACATTGTCATCAGTGTGAACTTTTAGCACCTGGATAAGCTTCTTCTCATAAGCATCCCTAATGAAGTGGTGCCTAATCTCAATATGCTTTGTTTTGGAGTGAAATACTTGGTTCTTTACAATGCATATAGTACTCTCATTATCAATGTAGACCTTTTGTGTTCATAAAATTGAACCCATAGTCTAACATTTGATTTTGAATCCACAATACTTGCCCACAGCAGTTGGTAGCAGCAACATACTTTGCCTCTGTAGTAGAAGTAGCCATGATTGTCTGCTTCTTGCACTGCCATGAAATAAGTCTCCTGCCAAGAAATTGACAACCTCCTGTTGTGGATTTCCTGTCAAGATTTGCTCCAGCATAGTCACTATCTGAGTAGGCTTCTAGGTCAAATGATGACACTCTAGGATACCAAAGGCCCAGTTTGGGTTTTCCCTTTAGGTACATAAAGATTCTCTTCATAACATTAAGATGAGAGGTCTTTAGAGTTACCTGAAACCTAGAACAAGCACAGACTGCAAACATAATATCAGTCCTAGAAGCAGTCAAGTACATTAATAGACAATCAATGGATCTAAAAAGATGTACATCCACATCAGCATCTCTTCATCTTGTTTAAAGACATTCTGGGTCTCAATGGAGTACTGTTCATGTCTTCACACTCTCAAAATCAAATTTTCCTCAGGATCTCTACAACATCTTATCCTTGACTTATAAAAATACCATCTCTTTCTGTTTGACTTGTAATCCAAGAAAGAAGGTGAGCTCTCCCATAGAGCTCATCTGAAATCTACTCTTCATCAATGCCTCAAATTCATCACACCAAGACCTCTTTGTAGAACCAAAAATAATATCATCCACATAAACCTGTACTAACATGATATCATTTTTGTCCTTCTTGATAAAAAGAGTATTGTCAATGTTCATCTTCAGTATCCACCTTCAACAAAAAAGTAGATAAAGTAGCATACTAAGCTCTGGGAGCTTGGTGTAAACCATACAAAGCTTTCACAACCTTGTAGACCTTCTTAGGGAACTTAGGATCTACAAAACCTAGAGGTTGAGACACATACACCTCCTTATCAATTTTGCCATACAAGAAGGCACTCTTTAATCCATTTGAAAACTATGAACCTATATAAGAAGCAAAGGCCAAAAAATTCTAATGGCTTCAATTATAGCCACAGGGGTAAAAACCTCATCATAGTCTATCCCTTCCTCTTGCCTATGTCCCTGGGAAACCAACCTTGCCTTATTTCTTACCACAACACCTCTTTTATCCTTCTTATTCTTGTAGACCCATTTAGTCCCAATTGCCTTCTTCCCATAAGGCAAATCTACAAGAATCCATATCTTTTAAATCTTGAATTGCAACAGTTCTTCATGCATAGCATCAACCCAACTTTCATCTTCAAGGGCTTCAGATATCTTATTGGGTTCAATTTGAGATAGGAAGCAAGCAAATAAACAATGCTGGAAATCCTTGTGATTATTTCTTTTCTGCTTTTGAATATAACTTACAAAAGCAAGGGCTCCAGAACTTTGTGTATACTTAGCTGCCTTATCTGAACTGTCTGACTTGATCACTAAGAATTTGAGTTGTAGGATGAATAGAGTGTATCCTTGAAGTGGGAATATGACTAACATTTATAGTAGATTCTAAATTAGTAAAGTCAGTCACTGCACCCTCATCATCATAAGATGCATTGGTAAAAATATCATCACTTAGATTGTCAAAAATATCCTCAAGAGTAGGTATTTGAGAATCATCTTGGTCAGTGTTGTTTAGATCATGTCCACCAGTACTAAAAGCATTGTGAAGACTCGTCATTACTATCTAGTGTGCTAGCAGTATTAACTGTGTTAGTACTGGTAGCTCTAGTAGCTCCTGCTTGAAGAAGCAAATCCTCAGCTTCTTGAGCAAACTCCTTTCTAAGAGCTTCAACTGCATCATTAGCCTCCTTTTCTTGTCTTTTAGCAGTACTTTATCACAGCTTCCCAAAAAGGCTGATCTCCTGATCTACTGCTCCTCATTTGTCATTAAACCAGTATTCTATTAGGCTTTTCCACCAACAATATTTCTTTTGAGCTTTTGACTGTTGAAGTATAAGAAGACCATATTGGCAGTACAAAGTAGTCTTGAGCAGTTTAGCTTCCATTTTAGAATTTCCTGCATCAATATTATCTTGTGTACATGCACTATGATTAGCTTCTTTTGGACCTGCAGTTTTGTTAGCTTGATTCTCTGATCTCACAGGCTGATAATTCATTGAATCAGTTAAATAATCAAGATCAAACAACCAATTAGGTTCCTTTCCTGCAACATTTGGTTTATTTCTAAAAAGGTTATATGCAGGTTTTCTTCAACTCTCTGGTTTCTAAATTGTATACCCCTAAAATCCTGCAATATAGGGAATAACCTAACTAAAAACGCCTTCACATACTTCCATACAAACTTTGCCCAGATGGTCAATGTATTCAGATGGTCCACATGCACCCAAAATGTCATGATATAAGCCTTTAAGAAATGGTATTTTACCAGTTAAAAGTTCATAAGGTTTCTGTTTTGGAGGCTTTGGTTACTAATACCTGATTTAATGGACATAACAAGGACGTACTACTGCTTCAGCCAAAAGTGTTAGGTAAAAATGAATCTGCTAGCATTGTTCTAGCAGCCTCAATAAGGGTCCTGTTCTTTCTCTCAGCAACTCCATTTTGTTATGGAGTTCTGGCATTACTGTATTCCCTCTTGATCCCTTTTGACCCACAAAATTCAATAATGTCCCTGTTCTTGAATTCTGTACCATTATCACATCTAATAGTTTTAACTTTTTGATTTAATTGGTTCTTAATTTGTCTTATAAAGTCCTTAAGGATTCCACTAGTTTCATCCTTAGTTCTTAAGAAGAACACCCAACTAAACCTGCTAAAATCATCAGTGATAACAAGGCAATAAGTCTTATGGTTTATGCTCCTTACAGATGTAGGTCCAAATAAGTCCATATGTAAAAGCTATAAGGGCTGACTAATAGAGCTCACTGATTTGGCCTTACATGAGGCCTTGTGTTGCTTTCCTTTCTGACAAGCAAGACAGGTTGAGGTCATTTTGAAAAACTTTGAAGGTAAACCTCTTACAAGGTTTCCCTTCACAAGTTTGTTTAAGTCTTTTAAAGTTAACATGACCCAACCACATTATGCCCATTTGTTTTAGATTCATCAATGTGCCCTTTGCAACAACAAGCTAAACCTCCAGGAAGGGAAACAATGTTTCTCTAGTTGGAAACTGTACATATTGTATTGTTTTAGGATTCAAAGTAACACTTGAATTTCATCAGGGGGGGGGGGGGGGTGTGGGGGGGGGGGGGGGGCAACTTAAAGTCAGAAGACAACACAAGACATTCAGTGTCTGTGAAGAGAACCTTGTTCTTCTTGTTACACATCTGTGACACAGAAAAGAATTGAAATTGCTGTAGTTTCTTTCACAAAGTCACATCTCTCAAAATCTAAATCCCAATTTTTATTTTACCTTTACGCAGTTATGTAACCTTTACTACCTCCCAAAAGCAACAGGGCCACCATTATTTCTTGATATTCAGCAGGTAGGCCTTGTTACCAGTCATGTGCCCTGGAACAACAACAAAAACAATCTCTTTTGTTCTTTAAAGCTCTTGTGATTATCATGCACATTAAATAAGAGAGATTAGTTTCTCTTAGGGACCCAAGCCATTTTGGGACTTGGTCTGCCTAGTGGATCTTCAGAAGTAACACATTTTCTATAAAATTGAATCCACCATTGAATTTGAGACTTGTTCCTTAATATCTTTTGAGTCTCCTAATTTACAAACCTGCTGAGGGCTTAACAACAGTTTCCCTTATCCTCCAACAGCACTAACTGCTTTGACCCCAGCAGTATTAACTTTATGATTTCAAAAATTAGTTCTTGGTGCTGTTGTTCTATTAAATGGCCTTCTGATAGGTGAATGAGACTTATAAAATTATCTTCTTGTCTGTTTTCAATTACAATGGGCTAAATACATTAACTTTTCCTAGCAGCACTATCGAAACTGCTTGACTATTAAAATTGTGGCTAGCAAATTGAACAGGAGTTCTACACTTCCTAGGTTAGTACTGCTGTTGGAACAAACTTGTTTTGGTGATTCAATCTTTGCACATTGTTCCACACTGGTCTATTCTCCCCTTGAACAGTACCCTTACGCTTCTTTTTGTTCAATTCAACTTGTTTAGCTATTCTTTTCTCATGAAAATCACAATCTTTAATAAGATGACTAAAACTGCCACATACAAAACATGCCTTTTTAGTAAACCCATATCCTAAACCTACTTTTGACATTAAACCATTCCATTCTTTCTTGTTAGCTTTAATACTAGGATATATGTGTTTTGTTTCTTTAACAGTTCCCTAGGAGTTTTACATCTAACATTATCAATAAAGCAAAACTAGTCTGTCCTGTTCTTTTAAGGTTTGAATCACATATTCATCATCATTGTCTGACTCATACTCTTCAATGATAGTACAGTACAGGCCAAACTTTAGGATGACTAACACATTGGTTCAACTACAACTGGTAAGGCCACCTTTCAGTGTTTCTGTACTAGAATTTGACTCACAAGAGTCATAATTACTGGTTTGAGTATCAGATTCACTAGTTTTAGACTGTTTTTTTTGACCATATGTGAACATAGAATCATCTATTTCCCTATCAGGTCCTGAAGGTATATAATTTCCTATCATTGGAGGGGGAACTGCATGCATGCCTCATCATTTGCAAATCTATCATGCACAGGACTATCTTCTACATCACTTGACCTACTGTCAAATACACTTTGAAAAACTTCATTTTCATAACTTAAACCCATCATTTACTATATCCTCCATACCCAAGTCCAGATTTGTCCCTTTTACTCATCTGACTGTTTAGCAATTTACTAAGGCCTTTAGAAGAACTTTGAAAATTCTCAAGTTTGGTTTTTAATTCTTCTTTTTCTTTTACAGCTTCTGCTAATAGTTTCTTATGATATGTAAGCACATCAGTTTTATCATCTAAATCAATTTTCATAAATCTTATCTTTTCCTCATACCAAAGTTGATTTTTCTGATGAGTAACTAATTGAGCTTCTACCTTTTTTAAAGCTTGAGTATAGGCTTGAATTTCTATACTTGCATCACCAAGTTGTTCCCTTTGAGTATCATATAATTTTTTAAGTTGTTCATATGATTGCTCACATTCAGTAGAACAAGTATGTACCTTAGAATTAACATTTGAAGAACTTGAAATCTGTAGGCCATCTCTTCTTCGATAAACAAATCTTGTGTGTAGAAAATGTGTTCTTCTTATTCAAAGCTTCTCAACCAGCTTTGATACCACTTGTTGATCCCAATCTAAATAGATCTTTCTAGCCTGTTAAAGGTGGTAGCCTATCTGGATAGATCTAAACAAACTACAAGAGAAACAATGACTATGAACAATATAAGTTATGCGGAAACTAACTTATATTGCTAAGAAGAACAATGAATAAAATAGAACTTTGATTACTATTAATCTGCTAGATTACAGAGAAACTAACTATACATATTGGGTGAAACCTTGTTTATATGAAAACTATATCTAACTATCAGTAAGGTTTCCTTTTATACACCAAGGAAAACCCTAATGGGCTTACAAAACGTGTGAAGAGATAATGCATATATATTCCTATAATAACTCATGCATATCTCCTAACAGTACTAACTTACTACTAACAGCACTAACTATACTGGCAGTACAAACAACGCACTAGCAATACTAACTATTTATAACTAACAGTACTAACTACTTGGGGGGGGGGGGGGTAGGAGACATTTTCTTGAAACTAAAGCATTCTTCATCAGCCAGCACTAATTAGAACATGGCAGTAGAAACTTGTATAATTAGCCATACTAATTTGTAGAAACTTCTGAAGCTCAACAATCATGCATTCACCTAACAGTACTAACTAGCAGATATTAACTTACACTAACAGCACCAACTATACATAGCATGTACAAATAATGCACTACAATACTAACTATTTATAACAAACAGTACAACCACATAGTCCTATTTTCTGAACCAAAGCAAATTCTTCATCAACACACTAATAGAACTAACAGTATTAACTTGTAATAAGTAGCAGCACTAAGTTGTATGGAACTTCTGATGCCAAACAAAGTTTTGTAAGAGAAGAGTGGTGGTAGACATCTTCATCACAAGAGATGTTTGACAAATAGTCATCAGGGAGGGATTATGGTTAGTTTGATTCTTCTTGAAAGGTTAGAGAAGAAGCTTGTAGGAGTTCATGTATAGTTTAGTTTGAGGAAGATGAAGATGATAGAGAATAAGAGAAGTCTTATTATAATTTGAAAGCAATGATTAAACTAGAAGAAAGGATAGTGCAAGAGAGTAAAGGAAAACATACCAAAAAGTTGTTAGCAAAATTCAGAAGTTTTAGCAGGACATAAGAAAGACTAAGACAACAGCAAATAAAATATAGAGTCACGAGCAGTATTAAGTAACCTTGGCAGTACTAACTTTGTATTGGCAGTACTAACTCCTTTAGTACTGTTGGCAGTATTAAGTCATATGAATATTTATTCCTAACAAGATGCCCCATAATGCATATTTATCATAAGCAACCTTAATAGGACTCCATATGTTTGGAACCATGTCTTCAATGCCTGGTAGATCATAATTAGCGGCCTTTGTCTTGGTAGTAGACGTCGGGTATGTCATAGTCAAAATTCCTCCTTGTAGATACTTGAGATCATTGTTGATGAAGAATTCGAATGGTACTCTTTGATGTTTTCCACGCTTGATTAAAGGAAGGGGTTTAGAAAGATCAAATGGATAGTCATCGCCTTCAGGATTTTCCATATCAAGCTTTTCTGAAAGAGCCTTATAGCATTCTTTAAAGTTGTATTCTAATTCAGCATAATTAGAGCGTGTGCCTTTGAGTAGTCTGAATGCTGGTCCTAGCAAGACTTCTTAAGTTAAATTCTTAATTTTTAGGCCATTCAAGATGTATCCAGAGAAGTCTATTGGAGTGCTCATCAATTCATCAAAGTCCTTCAACGATTTATCAGTAGAAGTAGAAGCTGCTAGAGTCATCAACCATTTTTAAGTTGGTCCTTCCTGAGTAGTCTTGCCAATATTCCAGTCAGGGTCAGTGGGTTCTTGAGGTGGTGTAGGTTTCTTGAACCAGTCACGTCTAAAGGCAGTCTCATTCCTTGGCTCATCTTCATTATCACCCATGTTACCTTCTTGATCTTGTGGCATGTCTGAGTCTGCAACCTCGAACACTGGTTCTTATGATTGAACAGACTTTCCAAAAGATTTCGGTTGAGACTTGGTGCCTTTGGAAGAGCCAGACGTTGAATCTTTCTTTTTTTGACCTATGGTTGGTTCTGCATCTTTGCTTGTCTTCCTCTTTTTTAACCCTCGGTCTGATCTAACGGAAGAGTCTTCATCTTTGTCTTTGTCTTTGCGGCTTCGCTTCAAGGAATACACATCATAAGAGAAGAAGAAATCTTTGTCGAGAGCGTAAGATTTTTTCAAACCATCATAGCAATCTTGGTGTTCGGGAGCCGTCAGATATGACTCACTTTTCTCCATCTTGTTGAGAAGAATATTCTTTAACTCAAATTCAGTAAGTGTAGAAGCAGCCTCATAAGTAGATTGTGGTTGAGAAGACACCTTTGCTAGAGTAACTTCATCACGTGATTCTTTAATCAACTTTTCAATCACAGGTGGAGCGAAGTTAGACACTTCCTTGGGCAGAATCTGAGGCAGCTGATCTTTTACTTGCTCTTTGATTCTTGCAGTGAGAGACTCTGAAAGGAAGTTCATGAATTCTTCTCTAGTTTCTCCCAACCTTGTGTCTAGATGTGCATCAACTAAAGTTGTCACTTGAGTATGTAGAGGGTCCTTTTTAAGTTCAGTAACTTCTTTTTCCAATGCTGTTATTCTATCGTTGAATCGAAAGACTGATGCAAAGTCAGGAAGTATAGATAGAGGATTTGTGGTTTCATATGTCGGTGGAGGAGTAGGTGTTGTTAGTATTGGTAAAGGAATGAAGGTTTGTGATGATTGAGGAATGTTTGGGAGTACAGGTGATGATTCAGTGATAACAGAAACTGATATTGTAAGAAGAGTGGGTGCCTGAGTTCTTGGGACTTCATGGTGTACATGAACATCTAGTGGAGAAACTATTTCTGCATCAGTTTGAGGAATATTTGAAAATTTTAGGAATTTTGATGCCAAGTCGGATGAGCGAGAAGAACTAGTAACAGGAACTTCAGTATTCTTCATAACTGTAGTAATTGTCACATGAGCATCGTCAACAACTTGTTCTTGAGTTGTCACTAAATTTTCATTCCCTTGTTGAGCTTCATTCATTTCAACATTAGCACCTTCACCTTGAACAACCTCTTTACTAGTCTGAGTGGGCTCTTTCAATCTTGTGTCTACATCATCATCAAATTGGTCAGTAGTATCATCCATTCCCTTATATTCATCACTTTCAATCTCATCATCTTCAGATTCATTTTCTTGATCAACTTCCTCCTCTTCTTGATTATCATCATCAAATTCTTCATCTTGCTCTGAATCAGATTCGTGCTCTTTACTTTCATTCTCCTGTCCACTTCCTTCATCACTTGCCTCTTGTTCATTGTTG
>BQNB010063884.1:0-33393 GCA_026074375.1 Tanacetum coccineum | reverse complement strand
GCGAATTAAACTTTCTATGATAAAAATAATGCATTGCCGATCATAAGATGACTTCTCGTTGAAAATTATTGGTAAACTTGCAAACTTGCAGTACATGATTTTTACTTAACGAAAAGAGGATCTAGTTTTTCTTACGGGGTGTCACAATCACAAATCCTAATTTGTGATTTAGCCTAAATCGCAAATGGGAACCTAAATCGATTTTTAAGAAAAGCGATTTAGCTCAATGTTTGACAAACACATGTACGAATTTAATTTTAACACACACAAAACACTACTAAATCATCCCATGGGCTTTGATACCAATTGTAGGAAATAAAATTACCATATCATAATCATAAGATGAGATAGAATTTAGAGAGAGAAGGAGATTGGGTAAAACCTAAAGAGAGAGAGATGACAAAGAAAAAAGGTAAGATTAGATTAGAGTATGAGTTTCACCACCCTTCACCCTTACCTCTACCCTTCCTTATTTAGGGAAGGGGGTAGTACATAGTAAGCTTATGGTAGAGTGAAGGGTATTTAGTACATAATTAAGTAAATAACAAGACACGATGTTACAACGTAAACAAACATGAGTGACGTACACTTTCTATGACCCTAACAATAATTGGCCTGTTATTTATAGGCAAAAACATCACTGATCCCACGATTCTAGCGGATCTCTTTAGAAGGGATCCTGGCCAGTGTTATCCGAGGGATCCGGCAGGTCTGACTGATAACCCGGATTTGGAAAGATTTGTGATATCAAATCTTCAAAAATATAATGTGATTTTCCAAGGTAAGGCCTAGATATAGAAAGATCATGAAGTGACAATACATAAAATTCAACTTTGTGAGTGATGTCATGCATGAGGTAAAAATGATTTTTGTAAAGAATTTCTACCTTAAGTAATTTTGTGTATTTACTAACAATTGAAATGTAAGTAACTTGTGTTACTTGTATAAGCCAATTTCTAAAAATAGTTTAGACTATTGTAAAATGAATTATGTAGTTACTTTTGTGTAAGTAACTTTCTAAAATAGTTTTAGACAAAAGTATGCTTAAGTGACTTATGTATAAAATGTTAAATGTTGGTTAAAAGTGTATGTGTTGATATGTATGATATATATGATGAATTAGAAAACTATAGGCTTAAAACTTATTTATTTTAGGTTATACTTAAAATGATGTTATGTTTGTTATCGACAAAACATAGAAAGATCGTAAAATATAAATAAACGTTTTTATGACTTATTTGTATTAACATACTTTAATCACTAAAGGTTTCGTTCAAGATCACAAATCACTTGTCTTAGCAATTCAAGTGATAAAACCAAGAGGTTAGTATATATGTGTTTATTTACATGTTAATCTATAAGCATCAAACAAGATCCATATGGGACATCTTCCGTTGCGTTACTAGTAGTATAAGTTTTATATGTTTGTTAATCCCAGCAGTGGTATTAGAGTCATCGTTTGATGTTATGGGTTACACTACTAAATAAAAACATAAAATTTGACATTAAAACGTGTTTTTGTGGTTTTCGTGAAGCGAATTTTATACAAGCCCTTAGGCCGTTTTTTTTCAAGTTAAATTTAAACCTAATTTGTTTTAAAATAAGTTTTAGAAAACCCTAGGTCGGTGGTTTACATGTTTAAAACGAAGGATTTTCACGAGTGACAAATCTTTTGTTTTTGGCTTATTAATCAATCCGTTTGCACCCTCTCAACAAAAGAACTATAAATCTTTAGAGAAAATAAATCACTTATAGAGCAATGAAAGCAACGGAAAATCAAGATCATAAAACGATGATCATAAAATCACATTTTTAGTTTTTAAGATTCTGTGATGAGATAGTGTGTTTTTACTGTTCACAACAGC
Source organism: Tanacetum coccineum (assembly GCA_026074375.1). Lineage (NCBI taxonomy): Eukaryota > Viridiplantae > Streptophyta > Magnoliopsida > Asterales > Asteraceae > Tanacetum > Tanacetum coccineum. The sequence continues at coordinate 31,528 of BQNB010063884.1, read as the reverse complement.
TATAATATATTTTTTATACTTTCAATAACGTAAAAACCCGTGTTTGTCGTATCTTAATTCTTCTTAAAAGCTCCGTTTTTTAGTGATTCTTTCGAGCACGTTCTCATAATTGAAAGTTTATCATATATGGATGTATTATAAAAGATTAGGTTTCTGTGGTGAATAGTACTTTTTATAAAAATGTTTTAAATAAAAGTATAACTATCGTAAAATGAAATAGCGTATCCTTCTTCGTGTATTAATAATCGGTTTTTCGAGTTCTTATGACGCCCATCCGATCCTTGTGACATGTAGTAGTTTATAAAATCATAAAACATATATAGAAATTTCTAATTTACAAACAGCCCCTAAGATATTTATTTGCAAATTTGTGTTTAAAACTTGTTTTTAGGACTTTTTAGAAAACCCTAAATTTGTTCATATATATGTTTACTCTTAAGCATCATGTTAACACACTTTATACATACCTTTAACATCAATATTAGCAATCATATGGCATGTAAAAAAGATTCACAAAACAATGAACATAAGTAAATATTCATTTTACATATTCAAAAGTACCCTAAATGGTGATTTAGCTAAGTAAAGCATATGAACACATAAAATCTTAAATATGAATAGATTAAGCTTTATATATAACCTTGTGTGGATGATTAGAGATGAGAATAACAATCACAACCCTTGTGAACACAACTGGCTTTTGAAATATAAGGTGAAAACCCTAATTTCCCAAGTATAACCCTTCTTTCCTTCCTTTTCTTGATTCCTTCATGCAAATGGGTTTAACCAACTCATGAATCCTCTTAGAATACCTTAGATATGATGTGTGTATGCTTGTATAATGATAGAAAATCAAGCAATGGATTGGGTATTATTGAGGTTTTGAGCGTGAGCTTCAAAGAGAGACAAAGAAAGTTTTTGTGATTTTTGGTTAAGTATCTATGAAAGAAAGAGTGCATGCATGCTATTTATAGTGAAAATATCTAAAATAACCTAACCATGGTCACTTTCTAACCCTTGCACAAGGTTAATTAGTCAAGTGGTTCATGGTGTAAGAGTTGGTTCCCTATGATCTTTGTAATATCTAGATATTTAGGGCCTTAGTCACCAACTTGGTGACTCCTTGGTTCTATCCTTCAAAACTTCGGCCATATATACATAAAATGTGATGTTAGATTGAGTATTTGAGTATTGGTATAAGAATCGTGGGTATTCGTTTAATGCGTATTTAGGATTTGTGCTTCCGGGAATGGCCGAGAAACGCGTTTTATCGCGAAACATAAGCATTTTACGTAGCCAATAAAAATAAGATGAACAATGTTATTAATTATCCTCATAATAATCATATAACACTTGCTTGATGTAAACATTTAATCGTTTAATGCCCGTTTACATTGAATGATCATTTTTAGTTTACGCGATTTAACTTAACGTTTACGGTTTAAGAGCAAACGCGTAAAACCCTAAAAATAAATTGTGAATTACATAATGTCAATGAACAATGACCTAAAACATACTAGTGTTATAGTATATCCCAACATTAAATGAGCCTTGTCCTCAAGGCTTATCACACGGCACTTGACGACGGTGCAGTCTTGGTGAAGAGGTGTGGATATTTCTTCCTGAATTGATCTTCACGTTCCCATGTAAACTCAGGACCCCGCCTAGAGTTCCATCGAACCTTGACAATTGGGACACGGCTTCGCCTCAATTGTTTGACTTCGCGATCCATGATTTCTACAGGCTCTTCAACAAAATGAAGCTTGTCATCTACTTGCAGTCCTTCCAACGGAACGACTAAAGGATCGTCAGAATAACATTTCTTCAAGTTGGATACATGAAACGTATTGTGGACCCTGCTCAACTCTTGAGGAAGCTCAAGCTTGTAAGCAACGGTTCCAACCTTTTTCAACACTTTGAAAGGTCCGACATATCTGGGGTTTAACTTCCCCCGTTTGCCAAAACGTACGACCCCTTTCCAAGGTGAAACTTTAAGCATAACTTTATCTCCAACTTGAAATTCCATCGGTTTACGCTTTAAATCAGCGTAGCTCTTTTGTCGATCGCGAGCGGTTTGAATCCTTTGTTTAATGGTTGGATTATCCCCTCTGTTGTTATACTTTTTCTTGCACTAATTCTGGAACCAGTGAGTGAACTTGTCCAACTCAACCTAAACACAGCAGTGAAGACACTTTCGACCATAAAGTGCTTCAAACGGTGCAGCCTTAATGCTAGCATGATAACTGTTATTGTATGAAAACTCGACTAATGGCAAATGTTTAACCCCAACCATTTCCAAAGATTATTACGCAACACGTACAAACCTCGAGACTTTGATGGTATCTCATCCAGTTTGTCTGTCGTTAGCGATGATTTGCAGTACTCATACTAGACATGACCCAAAGACATTCTGAAGTGACCTCCATAAATTTGAATGCGAACCTGAAGGGGTCACGATCACAGATGATTAAAACAGTATTTTCATAGCTTCGAGACAGCCTTTCTTTAGTACATTCTTGCCAGATAATCCATAGGATCTGTTTCCCTTATTGGCATAAAAATGGCAGACTTTGTAAGTCGGTCAACGATCACCCAAATAGTATCATATCCTTGTGACGACTTAGGAAGCTTCGTGACAAAATCCATCGTGATGTTGTCCCACTTCCATTGATGGAAAATCTTGGGTTGTAACTAAACAAAACCCGATGGGTCTCTGATGTCGGGTCCTTGAACCTTAGCACAGATGTCAAACACTGCTAACCAATAGGTAGGCGATATTAGCCTTTCTTATGGGGCCACAATATAGTTTCCTTCATATCCTGGGAAACAATCTTGTCAGAACCCGGAATTGAATAGAGTATTATTAGACTAGTGGACTCGTGCCTGTTCCATCCTTTAGTCCCATAACATGGTAACCAACTCCTGCCATTAAGCACTAAGATCCATCCGTACGGGTCCAACTTTCAGTTCTAAGTTTCTCCCGGATCTTATGAATTTCTCTCACCAATATACCTCCAACATCCTCCTTCTGAGTTTTTTCTCCCACGGCTTTCTTGCTTCAGTCTGAGCTTTCAAGATTTCTTAGGAAGATCCAAGCCAATAGTCCCCATCACTAAGGCCCAAACCCTTAGAGGTTTCTCGATCCTTCCTGCTCAGAGATCAACAAAACAACATCGCCTTACCCTTAGGTAGATAACGAATTGTCGCAATTGTATCTCTTCAGGCAACTCCTTAACCAGCGACGTTGCCGTAATATGTTATTTCCTTCTGATCAGAATTGTTTGTAAACTTTTTGTGATCATTTGAACACCGTGCCACTAGTCCCGTACAGATAGTGCCTTCCAAATTTTTAGAGCGAACACTACTGCCACCAAGTTCCAATCATGAGTCGTATAGTTTCTTCCTCTGAATTTTTAACTGGCATGAATGCATAAGAATCACTTTTCCGCTCTTTGCCATCAACACAGCGCCCAAACCCTTCTTTGAAGCATCGCAGTAATGCGATGAAATCTTCGGCTTCCCTAGGCAAGTGCCAGGATTGGTGCAATATCCATGCATTCGAGCTTCTGTTTCAACAGATGAAAGCTGCTTCTTGTTTATCGCCCAATAAACTTGACACACTTCGGGGTTAAGTTTTGGTCCATTGTCTTGGCGATCTTATGAAAAACCCTTCAATGATCTTCTATAATAGCCGCAAGGCCCAAAAATAGCGAATCTCTGTTGGTGTATTATGAGACGCCCAATCTTTTGTAGATTCAAACTGGTAGTGGTCCAACGGAATACCTTCGACAGTCAATCACGTGATCGAGGAATTGTACCCTGGAAATCCAGAATTCACACTTGGAGAACTTGGCGTACAATTCTTCCTTTTTAAAAAGCAATTTCAAGATCTGCCTAAGGTGTTCTTCATGTTCCTTCTTACTTTTGGAGTAGATCAAATTGTCATCGATGAGACAATTACAAACTTGTCCTGATACGGTTTACACAACCCGGTTCATAAGGCCATGACAATAACGGCCGTGCATTAGTCAAACAAGAAAGACATGACTTGGATTCAAGTGACTCGTATCGAGTCCTGAATGCAGTCAGGGATGGACTTCTCTCGAACCCTCAACTGGTGGTAACCCCTGCCCTCAGATCGATCTTTGATAAAATACTCGACCCTTGCACTGGTCTAATAGGTCATCGATCCTTGGGAGAAGGTATCGGATCTTCACTGACATTTGTTCAATTCCCGTAAACTTGCACAACCTAAAAGACCCATCTTACTTCATCACAAACAAACTGGAGCTCCCAGGGTGAGGAACTTGGTCTTATGAAGCCTTGTCCTTAAGTACCTGCATTGCTCCGCTAGTTCCATCATTTCGAACGTGCTAATCATCTGGAAGGCCCGGCTAACAGGTGTAGCACCCGGTACCACTCGAGTTCGAAACTCCATTTTCTTGTCGAGTGGGTGTAAACCCCAATCCTCAGGAAAGGACATCAGGAAATTCTTTACAACTGGCACATCATCAGACGTTTCTCCTTTGACATGTCTTACGTCTTTGGTTGCGGTGATATTTTTCTAAGAATACTACCATCGCTTCCGTTTTTATTTTTTTTTTATAAATATTCTGGAGCCTTAGCACAAAGAACAGATGATGTTTAATCGGGTCCCGTGTTTATTGCTGCTTCCGTCACCATGAACGATTAAAATTTCGTCTCCAAAAGGAATACGAACGATCTTTTCCGCACAGACAATAACGGCATGGTACTTTGCCAACCAATCCATACCAATTATCACGTCAAAACTACCTAGTTCTACGGGCATTAGGTCTATGTTGAAAGGATGATTTAAGAGGTTTAACGTACAACCCCGGATAATAGTGTTTAACCCAACTATTCGCCCGTCGGCTAGTTCGACATTATAATCATGATCTAATGCAGTCGGAGTGATAACAATTCGAGAGCTAAATGCAGTAGATACAAAACTCCTATCGGCACCGGTATCAAATAAAATAGATGCATATCGTTTGTATAAGAGAACGTACCCGACGACGATTGTTGTTTGGATTTGCCCCTGTCGATATGCCCATGGCATACATACAACCTTTAGCCTGAGCCTTGCATTTCAGTCTGAATTACCCCGGTTGTTGTTGTTGTTCTTCAATTTTGGGCAATCCTTCTTGAAATGCCCTTGAGCACCACATTCAAAACAAGCCCTCTGATTAGCCCCAGTGTTGACATTTGGGGGACTCCTGCAGTCACGACCTAAATGACCAAATCGGTTGCACTTGCTGCATTTGGGAGCACAAGGACCCTCATGGTGATAGTTACATTTGGAACACAGAGGTTTAGGCCCTCCGTATGGTTTCCTATCACCATTTCCTGTGGCCATAAAGCTCTTCCCAGTGTTTTGTCTCTTGCTTGGTGCTGATATCTGGTTGTTTGCTCTGGTCATTGTTATCCAGCCTTCTTTTGTTGTCAGCCTGAACGTGCAGCATCCCAATGTTGATCTTTTTTATCCATGAGTTCATGCGAACTCAATGGCATCCTGCATAGTTTTTGGCTTAGTCGCCATCACAGCTTGCATGGAACGTCGGGGGCAAGCCACCAGATATATTTCTCACTTGGTCTATTTTCTTCTGGAAACATTTGATCGCAACATTAGTGCAGATCTGAAACGTTGGCTATACTACCACATCATTACCCTTCACCTTCCAAATTCCACATTTCGAACTCCAGTTTCTAATTTTCGCACCCTTGACAGTATTGTGTCTGACATAAAATCTTTTTCATTGTCCCTCCATGGCATTGCATGGGCAGGCTTCAGGAGTATGGTCTTAACATGGGGAGTTCCACCATTAGAGAAAATTCCTTGCAGGGTACACGTGCAAATTTGACTCTGGCATGCTACTGTATAGTTGCTTATGCTGTAAACAGACTCCATCTTTTCAAACCACTGAGTGAGTCCGACAACTCCCTCAGTGCCCTTGAAGTTCAAGGGTTGGCATTTTAGGAAGTCCGGGTAGGTGCATTCACGAGCAACTTGCACAGGCCTTCTGGTACCCGTTCCTGAAGTATGGCTATCATCGCCATTTCGGGTTGCATCACGTGCTGCCATGCATGCAGTTAACACTCGTTAATATCAATAGCCTTACTTGGGCGTTGGTGACAGATGTAGTGGTATGAGTATCTGTGACTGGTGTTGGTGTTGCATTGGGTTAACCCTCGTTGCCTCCCTCTTGTGTGCCATTATCTAAATCATAATAAACATACTACTCGTTAGATTCAAAAATCTTAACCATAACCCGATGTATACATAATAAATAAAATGAGATCACAGCACATGGTGAAATACACAACAGTATTGAAATTAACAAATCGACATTCATTCACAATAAATTTGATTTCATATAAAACATAATCCATCCTTTCCATATATAACTTGGGAAAATAATACATGATTGGTTTAAATACAAACGATCACATCACTTAGTTACTAGATAAAAAACCTAAAGCCAACTAGTCCGAGATAAACACGTACAACAATAGTAGAACTGTACAAAGGATCCGATACATGAACAAAAGATCTAAAACAGAGTACTAATAAACAAAAGATCTATACAGACTGACTAGTTGGGAAATAAACCATAATACTATAACAACTGTACATAGCTACAGTCATACCCATCTAAGAACTGCTACTTGGCCTCCTCCTGTAGCTCTGGCTTTGCAGGATCCTTAGCAGGTCCCTGCTGTCTCTGAAGCTCGATCATCTGAGTCTTGAGGCTCTTCACTATCTTTAGTGCCTCCACTAACTGTCTCTGTCTCCGATAGTCTGCTTTCAGCAGATCTAAAATCATCGTCTGTCCCTCTACGGCTGCTGGCTGGCAACTCATCAGATCTTCTGACTGGCTGATGCATGACCGTAGTCCGAAGTGATATGCCCTCGGAACGTACCTGATCGCAAGCATCCATCGACTGTGCCCAAGCGGCACGAGATAATCTGGCCTCCTCCTCCATCAGAATGGCAGTGCGTCTATGGAATGGCCTATCCCTGTACAACATGTTGACTTGGGCTCTAAGTAGAGCTCGGTCATGTCGTGCATCATCCAGCTGAGAATATATGATACATCCTCCTGGTCAACATTAGTAGCCAACTCAGTAACTCTCTGATATGACCCCCCTAGGTGGTCGGTGCGATCTCCTAGAGGCTCCTACAAGGTCGTCCCATGTAACCGTAATACCAAGCCTACTCTCTAGACCTTCTGGGACGTCCTGGTAGAGCGGCATCTACATATCAGTCAATCCAGTAAAGGTCTGCCCTAGCTGTGGTAGGTCCAACCTGCCTAAGCACACCAGCCTGTCCGAACTCTCACCGACCTCGTAATAATGGGGGCGTAATCCAGACCAGGAGTAGTACGACGCGGCCTCTTACGAAGCGGTAAACAGATCTCAGGCCATCTCGTCTCATGAACAGGAGATGGTTAGTGCAACTCTCTTGTCAATCCCCACAAGCAGCTCGTGATCCCAGAGATCCCACAACATATTAGTGCTATTAGTTGTGGGTGATGTAAGTAATGGCGGAGAGGTATCTGAGGAATTAGGTGTGATAGATATGTAGAGATAGGTGATGTGGTGGCGAAGGTAATGCTAACATCTCTCAGCAACTTTCCCTCGAAATGAACGGTGCCTGCGCTGGTGGTCGGATGGACAACCTAATGCCGTGCCGCGATAACAAGGTATGAGTCCTGGTCAGCTGAAATAAGCCAACAAAAGAAAAAAAAGCTTCAGGGTCTGCATGACATCAACCACTGGTAAGAAAACTCCGGTAAATAGGCTCCGAACAAATGGTACAGTAAAAGGTGAAGGTGAGCACTCAGGCTCCTCATGGCCATGCACGTAATCTGGAAGACGGTGGGATCCTGAAAAACATAGTTCCCTATGTCTCCGGTGATCCTATGTCAGATCGGACTCCACATATGGCTGATATCTCAGTATACTTAACTGAAAATCTTCCGAATCCGACATGCTCGAAACTGCAAAATCAAAAGTGACTTATAATAAAATATATTAATAATAAGACTATTATCCTTATATACAAATCTATATAAACACTATATCAAATATGCATGAATATAGCCTAACCGACTACTGCAACATTTTGTTATATGAATAACCCCGTAAAAAACCCTTTTGTAATGTAATGCAATGTGAAAACGGTTATAGTCCCAGCAAAAACATTTTGACCTGTTCTCAATACCTTGGCACTTGATACGAATCTGTAACACCCCAATTTGGGTCGAAGTGGAATAAGGTCCGGGCGTGTTACTGTCCTCATATCAACAACACAAGAAAATGAAGAACGACCAAAAATCGTTTAATAACTGATACATTGGATTTAAAAAAGTATGTGTTACAAAGCCCGAAGCTTTACTTGTTTACTTGTTATTATTACAAAGATTTACAGCCATGACCAAATACACAAAATGTAATTGCGACATAAAATCTATAATGCATCTGATGACTTCATAATATACTCACCAATGTAATCCTCGCACCTCGAGGTTAATGACCTGAAAAACATTGCATTTAAAAACGTCAACATAAAGTTGGTGAATTTCATAGGTTTATGTAAATGTATATGCAGGACCGCAAGACTTTCCCAGTGATAATGCAACAGATGCAGACATCACAAAATGCAATTACGTTTACCTAAGCTCATGACACTGAAGCTCGACATAATTGAATACAATATATAAATATTGCCTACACCAAGTCGCCCGCGTGATGAATGTTCAACCCGTAACATCCAGAATCCGACGATGATATACGTTCGTATTTCAGTGATAGCTATCACCCGAGACGGGGAGGTCAAAATCCCAAATAGAACTATCTATAATCATACTCGCTACACAATTCCCAGTAATTGACAGTTCATGATTCATGGGCATAGTGGGTTATCGCTACTTAGGCAAAACGTAATCATGATAAAATATACACTTGCGTCCAATTTGTAAAACATGCATATGTTTCTCACCCCAAAAACTTGTAATTTAATAATTGTAAAACATGGGGCTATGAACTCACCTTGAGTGAGTAGACTGAAAAAAGAAAAAATATCCCACGTAAAAAACGCGTCACGCTAAACGCCCGAAACGCAACCAATTTAATATAGTTCGAATCAGTATTCAAGTACGTTGATCTAACAACAACAGTATATAATCCTATAATATAGTTATCAACTTACTATCGTTCGGGCTATCATAATTGAAGAGGTCATGACATGACGTACGAGGAGTTAGGACACTTTAAATCGTAAATCCAACAACTCGTCAATACGCCATCCAAAGAAGCCTCATTATGAAATTCCCTAGTAATATAGCACTTTGATAACTAATAACATATATAATCTATATAGCTATATCACCTATCTAATCCGTTTAATTTGAAATCGTAATTATAAAAGTAAAAACGTTTTTTTTTTTTTATTGTATTTTTATAATTACGCCTTTAGCAAAAATGACATAACTTTGTCGTTTAAAAAAAAGTTCCCGTTTCTTGCGTTCTATACGCCCACCGCTTTCGTATTAAGAACGATGAATCATAAAATCCATTTTTAAGGTTTTTAAGATTCCTGTGATGAAGTAGTGATTTTTTTAATACTGTTCACTAACCGCTATAAATTTATTTTTATACTTTTAATTAACATAAACCCCGTTTTTGTCGAACCTATATTACCGATATAGCTCCGTTTTATGATTCTTTTCGAGCACGTTTCTCGTAATTGAAAGTTTAATTCAATGATGGAGTTTTATAAAGTATAAGTTTCTGTGGTGAATAGTACTTTTTATAAAAATAGTTTTATAAAAGTATTAACTATTGTAAACTTGTAAATAGCGTATCTTCTTCGTTATAAATCGGTTTTTCGAGTTCTTTATGACCCCTCGATCCTTGTGACATGTAGTATTTTATAAAATCATCAAAACATATATGTTAAATTTCGAATTACAAACACCCCTAAGAAATTTATTTCAAAAAGTGTTAAAACTTGATTTTTTTTAGGAATTTTTTAGAAACCCTAATTTGTACATATATATGTTTTACTCTTTAAGCATCATGTTTAAAACACTTATACATTCTTTTAACATTCATATTATGCATCCATAAGGCATGTAAAATAAGTCACAAACAATGATCAAAGTAAATATTCATTTTACCATATTCAAAAGTACCCTAAATGGTGATTTAGCTAAGGAAAATCATATGAACACATAAAATCTTAAATATGAATAGATTAAGCTTTATATATAACCTTGTGTGGATGATTAGAGATGAGAATAACAATCACACCCTTGTGATTAACAACCTTGGCTTGAAAATATAAGTGTGGAAAACCCTATTTTCCCAGTAAACCCTTTCTTCCTTTTCTTGATTCCTTCATTGCAAATGTTAACCCAACTCATGATCCTACTTAGAATACCTTAGATAAGATGTGTGTATGCTTGTAAATTCATCAGAAAAATCAAGCAATGATTGGGGATATTATTGAGGGAGTTATTCGTGAGCGTCAAAGAGACAAAAGAAAGATTTTGTGATTTTTGGTTAAGTATCTATGGAAAGGAAGAGTGCATCGCATGCTGATTTATAGTGAAAATATCTAATTCAACTAAACAATGGTGACGTTCTAACCCTGGCACAAGGTTAATTTAGTCAAGTGGTTCATGTGTAAGAGTTGGTTCACTATGATCTTTGTAAGATCTAGATTGATTTAAGGGCATTATTCACCTAACTTGGTGACTCATTGGTTCTATACTTCAAACATTCGCCACATATACATATTTGTATGTATTTTGGATTATTTGAGTATTGGGTATAATGTGGGTTTTCGTTTAAGCGGTATAAAGAATTTGTAGGGTGTTTGGTGCTTCCGGGAATGCAGAATCGGCGTTTTAGTCGCGTAACTAAGCATTTAACGTAGCCAATAATTATAAGATGTATCAATGTTTTTATTTTTTCATCTGTTGTGATTTTCAAATGGAGGTGGTGTGGTTTATTGTAAGCGGGGGTAATGCACAGTTTTTAATGGTTTGTCATTTGTTTATGGGTTTACGATGGGTAATGTATAAGATTTCGGTTTTTAAGAGAAAACAGGTAAAACTAATTTGTTTGGGGGTAGTTATAATAAGGGGATAGTCTTGGAAATAATTCAATGTGGGGTTTGGTTTATTGAGGTTTTGTTTATTATATGTTAGTTTATTTTAATGTATAATGGTACATAGAATTATATAGGTTGTAGTTAAATGGAGTGGTGAATATAATGTAGGAATGTTGTGTGTGTGATTTTTATGATAGTGAAATAGTGGAGTACGTGAAGGTGTGTTGGGTTAATGGAAAGGGGTATAATGGGTAAGATGTATTATGTTTAATAGGATTTGAAAGAGTTTGTGTGTTATATGATTATTTTTTTAGAATGTGGATTTTAAAAATTGGTATAGGAATTGAATATGAATGATGTTAAATGTATTTAAATTAAAATGTGTAGTGATGTCAATCATAGTAAAAATGATTTTTGTAAAGAATTTCCATCCTTAAGTTATTTGTGTATTACTTAACAATTGAATATGTAATAACTTGTGTTACTTGTATAAGCCAATTTCTAAAAATAGTTTAGACTATTGTAAAATGAATTGTGTAGTTACTTTTGTGTAAGTAACTTTCTAAAATAGTTTTAGACAAAAGTATGCTTAAGTGACATATGTATAAAATGTTAAATGTTGGTTAAAAATGTATGTGTTTATATGTATGATAATATTGAGGATTAGAAAATATAGGCGTAAAACTTATTATTTTAAGGTTATACTTAAAATGATGTTATGTTTTGTTATCGACCAAAACATAGAAAGATTCGTAAAATATAAATAAACTTTTTATGACTTATTTGTATTAACCATACTTAATCACAAAGGTTTCCGTGTCAAATCCCAAATCACTTTGTTCCTTAGCAATTCAATGATAAAACCAAGAGTTATAAATATGTGTTTTTATATACATGTTAATCATAAGCATAAACAGATCCATATGTACATTCTTCCGTTCTTTACTAGTAGTATAAGTTTATATATTTTGTTAATCTCCACAGCAGTGGTATTGAGAGTCATCGTTTGATGTTATTGAGGTTAAACACTACTAAAATAAAAACATAAATTTGACATTAAAACCTGATTTTTTGAGGTTTTTCGGTGAAGCAATTTTATACAAGCCCTTAGGCCGTTTTTTTCAGTTAAATTTAAACCTAATTTTGTGTTTAAAATAAGTTTTAGAAAATCCCTAGGTCGGTTGGTTTAACATGTTTAAAACGAAGGATTTTCACGAGTGACAAATCTTTTGTTTTTGGCTTATTAATCAATCCGTTTGCACCCTCTCAACAAAAGAACTATAAATCTTTAGAGAAAATAAATCACTTATAGAGCAATGAAAGCAACGGAAAATCAAGATCAACCACCTGCACCCTTGATTCACTTAGTCAAGGATTACAAATGGAAAAGAAAGAGCCCATAACCCAATCCAAATAAATCCCAATTAGAAATTTAGTGTTTTCAGAAACCCTAATTAATCAAGACCCATAAATCACCAGATCAATACCCAAACAGACAAATCTCAACACAACCGTTAAGATTCTACCCTTTATCGATCAATAACACCACCAGATCAAGAAACCCCCAAATATTTCCAAAACCCTAAAATCAAGAACTCACGATCCAAAGCCTATATCTTTAATACCATGTAAAAAGTATCAAAACTATAACCAAGTACACCTAAATTATCACTCAGCCAACCTCCCATTTGTGATTTATTATTAGAACTTAAAGATACAAGCAGATTAGTCCCCAAACGGGTGCTAACCAAATGATTACAAACGAAATAATAAGATTGTCCCTTGTAGGAAGATCCAATCACCTCACGACAATATATCACTCAATCAATCAAATTCTTGACCAAATAAAGAGATTGGTCAAGATGAATATACAGCAGAAATAATACAAATGATATCTGAGAAAGATATCAAGATCAACAATCAAGAATGAGAACAGAAAAGAGAGAGAGAGAACAAAGACTAAAGGGTGAATATTAATTTAGTGAGAAATCCTAGCTCGGCTCTAGCTTATATAAATCTAATTTACACTTTGGCCCATTGAGTTCCAATCTTCACTTAACTGGAACAAACCTTGGCACTTTAAAAAATAGACATATTTAGTCTATGTATATATAAAAAAGATATAAGTTTGATAAGAAATGATTATTTTAACAGTTTTGTGTCCATATTTAGATTTATGCAAGACATATTGGTAGATTCAAACTGGTGTACGAGAGTTTACGGCTGATAGAGTGTGGTATCATGATAGGGTGTCATTATGCAAATATTGCCAAAATCTCAAGGAAAGCTTAATGTATCATAAAAGTTCATTATCATTTATTTTAGGAGGTTAGTTGTTACTTTGATAGCCTTTTAATAAATTTCTGACTAATTTCAATTTAGCCAAGTTTCTAAATTTGTTTGCTTATTGTTGCAATTTTGTCATTAGTGATTTTTACAGAATTAAAGTTACTACCAATTGTGTATCATTTTAGAAAATTGATGAAGTGATCAACTAGTTAATGGAATACAAAAACCTAATAATTACTTGAATTATTTTGTTATACTCAAGAGTCAAGACTAAATGCTATGAGTATGATTCTTAGTCTCAAGTTGGATGTATTTTGAATTTTGTTTTATTTTAATATATGTTAACTAACTTCCTGTTAATGTTTATGTGTGGTACATATTAAAGGGTTGGGAGTTGTCGATCGTTTGGTTTCTCACGTTGGGTAAAGACCCTACGGTACGACCCGAATCACGAGTTTAAGGTAACACTCTATGAGATTATTGTGTGTATTCTAAGACAGAGAATAGAGTATGTAGGCTTGGACCATTTCAAGGAAATAATATTGTATTTATAGAGACGCATTTAAGGTTTCATGAGTCTAATGAAAGCGATCTGAGGGTTTAGGATGGTCCACGTGGTGAACAACATCTAAAGTAGGAGACAAGGAGGACACATGGAGTGTAATCCTTGGTTTTGTTACGTTCATACAAAGCTTCATGAACGTTCGTATGGGCTCAGCACACAGTTCGTACATTACCTCATAGTCGAATGAAGTTGTAAGTCTTCCCCACTAGAAAGAAAAACAGCATGAGCAGTACATTTTAACCAACAAAAGCATATTATATCAACTTTGTAATTCTATGTGCCAATAAAACTGGGCACTCAAAGAATTCCTATTCTATTACAATTTGAATTTCAATACACGTTCCAAAATGATTTGCTTGAATTCTTTTACGAAGTTCCCTTGTATTCTTTGATGTGGTGTTATCAAATTTCTTATTCCTCTTTATGATAATGGTTCAATGAAAACTTTAAACTGCAAAATAAAAATTAATGGATAGTTTTATGTGTAAGGCTTCGACGAGATAAAAATTCAAAACGAAAAGGATTATAAATAATTATAAATACACAAAATTATGTTGTTTTTTTAACATCAGACTTATAGATTTTACCGCAACTAACTTAAACATGACACACTAGATCAAATTGGTATGTTTCAACACCTCTTAGTTGCTAATGTGGAAAAGCTAATTATATACATGTATACAGACTCAGATAAAAAAAATTAAACATTACGGATTTTATCACATAACTTAAACATATCCCACAATCTTTCTTCAGTTTGTGGAAACTAGAAGGGAGTTTGAATAGTTTACATGTTAATTAGCGTTTTAAAATTTTACTTCTAATATTGTTAGATTCGAGTATATGCTTAACCAATCAACAATATTAACCAATCAAAATAACTATTTACTTGTAATAACTACACAAACAATATATGAGAAACACAAACGATATAAAGAGATAAGGAAAGAACGATCAAACCAAGATAACAAGATTTATAGTGGTTCATCTACGAAGCTCTTCTTCACCTTACTCCACTCCCCGAGTATCTGACTCAAGATTTAACTATATTAACCAGCTCCCTTCATGCGGAGAAAACCGTTTACACGTCGCTGACGTTATTTTTCGACACTAAGCTTAATGTCGAGTCTTAATCTTAGCTAGAACCAATCTACCACTTTACAAATACTACCCGATCACAAGATCTATAATATCGGATTTACACACTATCCGATTCACACAATCACACAAGATAATCAAAATAGATATTTGGATCTTAGAAGAAAAGAGGAGAAATCACTAATCTATAACACTTTGTTTCTTGGTGAATACGAGTGTTCTTCTCTTGCACTTGATAGAAGGATGAAGAAGGTAGAAGATGAGATTTGATCACTTAAAACAAGATTAAACTATGTTAGTGATCAAGAGATTTAGTGAGAGAAAGAAGGTTTTTAGATAGAGAAAGATAGCTAAAAAAATTAGTGCAAAGAGGTTTGTTTTTCTGCTAAGAGTAGTGCAGTATTTATAGCCAGAAATTCTCAACGGCATCTAGCGGCAGTCCCGTCGGTCCCAGATATATCCGGGGGCCGCCTAGCCACTTAGGGGGGCGCCCATAGACTGACACTCTGATTTTTGTCTTTTAGTGAGGAAGGTTGATCCTGGTATGTTGTTTTCTGTTTTGGAGGGAAAACTGAATTCAAAATTTATGCTTTTAAATAAAACATTATTTTTATTAACAAATTTTTTTTGTGTATTTTTTGTAAAAATATAGTTTTGTAGAAATGTGAAGGTTAAGAAGAAAAAAATTATTTTCTTGATCACTAATCATGTTTAATGATTTGTTTATCCATGCCTTAAGTGATTTATGTCGAAATGGAAGTCTACGATTAATAACATGTAAACGTTTATTTTTTATCGTTAATGTTTTTACATTTTGTCATCTTCAAAACGTAGAGGAGTCGAAAAATATAAATAGTGTTTTTAGGCATTATTTGTATTAACAATCTCTACCTTTTTGATGATGACAAAATATAAACTCATTTTGTATAAAAATAAAATTTTCAAGTTATTAATGAGTTTAAATCATTTATCCTCCTTTTGTCGAATCCAAAAAGGTTAATCGTCGAGATATAAAAAGAAAGAATTCAACGATGCCAATACTCCCCCTTGATGTATACTCCCCCTTGTTTGGGGCACCAAGGGATCGAGCTTATGAGATTTTTCTACAAAACCAAGTTAGACTTTTAAACCTAAAGCTAGACTACTTATTTTTGAAGTCTAGGGGATGTTTTAACTAAAGGATTGATGGTTTTTAATGTAGAGGTAATAAAGGAGAGGTTGGTGAGGGATTGTTTGGTGTGGCACGACTTTGAGTTAGGAGGGACTCAAGTCGATAGATGTCATCTCTTAATTTTTGAAAGAGAGTTTGGGTGTACATACAACAATGATAAAAACCAGAATGAAACGTGACTTGGTCATTCGTAGCAGGGTGAACTATGGTAGTTGATGGTGAAGGTGGTGACGCAGGGGTTTGTGTAGACGCATATGCTACACGTTGAAGTTCGATTTCAATGATGTTGGAAAGGTGATGAAGTTGGTTTAGTTCGGTCACGATTTCCTCCCTAGTTTGATTTTGTGATTGAGTGGTTTGAAATGGGGGATTAGTAATGTTAGGAGAGAGTGGTGGTGAAATGTTAGGTGAGAGAGGAGGTGAATAGGGTAGAAGAGTGGTGTGTCTCCAAGTGTCTATTATAGAATTTTGGTGTCTTTCTCTATAGTTTTTAGAAGGATGAGAAGAAGACATTATAAGTGAAGGGAGGTTGAAAGGAGAAAGATAGGATAAATGTAAATGAGGAGGATGATGAGTGTATATAGGAAAGATTAAGAATGGCATGGGGTTAGGAGATAGCGATTTCAAGAAATGTCTGGCTAAATAGAGAGGATCCAACAAGGTCTAGTGTAGGAATGATCAAAGATACAGAAAAAGAGAGAACAGTAAAAAGTTTCGTGACCGAGCTTTAAGCGGTCCCATAAATAGTTGGTGGTCCCAGAAATATTGGGGGGCCTCCACATGTATTTGGGGGCCGTTTTCTGGGGTTACGAAATTTTCCCAAAATTCTCTGTTTTTCTATTTTATGCAGAAAGGAGAAGGCTAGAGAGGGTTGTGTGTTAACAACTACTATTTCCCAAGAATCAACTAATTTAGCTTATTATATGATTAAGCTTGTCTAATTTAAGTTTTATTTGGGAAGCAATTTTAGGCATGTGACTAAGAAACAAATAAGCATGCATACTATTTTAAATTTAATAGATAACATAATAGAGTGGTAAAGCATCCATAACAGGACGGCATAGAGATAAGCAAGTTGATAAGAAACTTATTTAAATTTAATTCATGAGTAAGCTAGTCACTACTATAGTACTCAGTTGTTGATGGTGAATCGTCATCATTGACTCCATTAGGATGCTTCTAAGATTTCATGGAAGGAGGATAAGTAATGTATTTTAACCTTTTGAGTTTGGGCTTTGTTAGGAGGAGATGATTATAAATACGAGTTAGCAACATGCCATATAGCATGGGAGAGTTCGGTTGATTTTAATGCCCATAATTCGTTTGACTATTAAGTAGGTTAAATTGTAAGGTATGCTCCTCATTATGTTATAGATCATGTGACATGACGATGCGGGAAGAAAGTTGGAATCGTTTCTAATCCCAAAATCATTTTCTTGAATGATTTCATTCCAAGATCTCATGTCATGGCGGAGTTCATTCTTTTGAATTTTGCTTGGGATTTCGGTTTATCCAAGTATTGTGATGGATTGTATGAATTCATTTGGTGTTGGAATGTTAGTTTGGTAAGGATTATTTGTTTCTCGATTAGTTCTCAGAGATTCAAGAGAAGAATCTTCCGAGTAGGTACAATCTCCTTCACATGAGGTGAAGAGAATGTAAGAAAGAGACTCAAGTGACAGAAGAAAAGATCTTTTTAATGCCCAAAACTTTAAGGAAATTGTTTGGTCAGAGTTTCTTATGAGTTCTACTGAAGCATAAAATTCTATCAAAAACCTAGGACATATTTCTTCGTAGACCTCAAACAGATCTTGGAATTTGATTGCTTGAAACATTAGAAGAATGTCATCATGACGAACATGTCTGTAGTTGTCTGTACGCCCTTCAGGAATAGTTCTATACTCTAGATCACGAATTATAGGATATAGGTGATTGGGAAGGTATGGTTCATTTGAAATTTGTGGGATGTAGATTTTGCTATAATCAAGTTCTTCTTGAGACATTCTTTTTCACCTAGTATCAACTAGATTTTTTTAGTATGTGTCATTCTTAATTTTCAATTCCCTTTAGACAAATGCCTAGTGTGTGCCTATATGCAACAAATGTGGAGTAGCGGTTAACCCGACTCTAAAATAAAAACCATTGAGTTAACCCAAACACTCCTTAGTTTAATTTTGCTCATATAAACATGTCGAAAAATACATATGAATTATGTATTTCGAATTTTGTTCATGAGATCATTATGCATGTATGCAAAAACATTTTTAGTGTGTATTAACAATGCATAAAAACATTTTTATGATGATCCTAACATGAGTGATTTTGAAAGAAAATTAGGGTTTTTATGCGAATGAAACTTTGACAAACACATTCAATTATGCAAATCCTATGTCTACGGAAGCATATTAGTTATACATTGTGTTATTATAGTCCTAATTGCACAAAAGAAAAATGAAAATCCCTAATTTTGAATTTTTGTTCAACATGAACCCTAGACACAAATTTGAAAGAAAATAGACGAAATGACTTACAATTGATGATCTTTTATGTTAAGAAAGATTATTGATGTTTGATTTTTATCTTCAATTATGTATATAGGTGGGTTGAGTTTTAAGATTTGAGGATTATGGGTTTCGTGATTTCCTTTTTCAGATGGCTTAGAAGAGAAGGAGTGTTTTTTTTTATGTTTTACAAAATGAGGGTGACAGACATAAGCGTCTTCTGGTGGTGGTCCTATATCAATCAGGGGCTGCCTGATTAAATCAAGGGGGCGCCCTAGATATGGGGGCCGCCATTAGCAGATGGTTTTTAACTCAAACTTTGACAAAAATTTTAAGAAAGGAGTGACATTTTAATTTGCATTTCGTAAATTAAAAATGCTTAAAGTACTTCAGATGAAGTAATTAAGTTGTTACGACATGGAATGGAATATGGACTAGAATCGAGACAGAAGAAAAGAAGAACGATTTATGGAATGTGTTCCAATCATATCCTAAAAAACCAAGACCGTAGATAGATAAATTCTATTTACGTATAAGGGGTTTAGTAAGACTTACCTGGCTATATTTGTCCGAAGGGACGACAATTTTTTGATGGATACTATGTCCTTTTAGGACATTATTCACGAAGAAAATGGAGACGAATTTTGACATGTGTTTAGATTCCAGAGTGTTGCACTGTGGGTTTTTTTGTACAGGTCAATCTAATCGCATCGCGCCTATATTCTTGTTCGCACATTATCGGACAAAATCGATGATCTTTTTGATGTTAGAAATGATTATTAGTGTTGATTTGATCTTCAATTAGTGTTTTAGTGGTTGATTTTATGATTTGAGGTTGTTGACATGCCTTTCTGGCACTTACGTATTCGGATTTGGTAGTGGATATAGCAAGAGCGGTTTGTTTATTCGAGAACTAAGATGTTAAACAACATCCCACAAATGTACAAATACCGCTAGTGCTCCAACTGTCCACATAATATCTCGCATGATCAGAGTCGGCATATACTGTGGTTTCTATGCCGGTCCCCTTAGGATACCATAATTCTAAGTGCGTAGTACCTTTAATGTATCAGAAAATACGCTTAACCGCTTCAAGATGAGAGGTTTTAGGATCCTCTTGGAAGCGTGCACAGAGGCAGACACTAAACATGATATTGGGCCTACTTGCCGTTAGGTAGAGTAAACTACCTATCATGCCTTGATACTTGTTACTATCTACCGAATCACATTCTTCGTCTTTCGTGAGTTTAGTATCCGAGGACATGGGGGTTTTCATTAGTTTAGAATCTTCTAAAAAAAATTCTTAAGCATTTCTTTAATATATTTAGATTGATTAAAAAAGATACCATCTTCCATTTGTTTTATATGTAATCCAAGGAAGAAGTTAAGTTCACCTATCATGCTCATCTCGAACTCGTCATGCATGATTTTGGAAAATTCATCACACATGTCTTGACAAGTTGAATAGAATATGATGTCATCGACATATATTTGAACGATGATGAGATTTGAACTTTTTTTCTTAGTAAAAAGTATGTTATCTACCATTCCCATTTTGTACTCATGTTTAATAAGAAATTCTTTTAATCTATCATACCAAGCTTTGGGTGCTTGTTTAAGACCATATAAAGCTTTCTTTAGTTTATAAACATGATCTGATTTTTTGAAATCAATGAATCCTGGAGGTTGTGCCACGTATACCTCCTCATTTACTAAACAGTTCATGAATGCACTTTTTACGTCCATTTGGAATAGCTTTAAATCTATAGTACAAGCATAAGCTAATAATATTCTAATAGACTCTAATCTTTCAATTGGGGCATAACTTTCATCATAATCGATGCCCTCTTGTTGATTATAGCCTTGGGCGACTAACCAAGCCTTATTTCGAGAAACAACATCGTTCTCGTCTAACTTATTTCTAAACACCCACTTAGTTCCTATAATTGTCATATTCTTCGGTTATGGTACTAACTCCCAAACATCGTTTGCAACGAATTGATTTAATTCTTCTTGCATAGAGATCATCCAACTTTCATCCGTTAAGGCTTTATTCACATTCTTAGGTTCTATAGTTGTTGGGATCAGTTCCTGAGCCCTTCAGTCTTTTAGTAGATTTAAACAAAAAATCCCCTAAGTGTTTCTCAAGCTGACGTCTTTCAGTTTGAGTCGCTGAAGTTTCTTCAGTGTCAGCTCTTCAGGTCCATAGAAGATTGGGAAGTATCTTCACTTCAGTGTACGCAGCGGTACAGAAACTAAAGAAGGACTCTTGGAAGTATCTTCACTTCAGTCTATCTCCTTAACAGAAGTTGAAACATGTTGTTTCACTTCTAGAAGGTTTACAAGGCAGGAAAAAGATTGCTTTATGTCAAAAGTAATAAAGCAATCTCTTTGGGAAAGTAACTTCTAAATTTGGTATTGAAGTACAACAACTTTTCTCAAACGACTGTACCTAATACTAGAAAGCAAACGTGCATTAAATGGTAGCTCAACCACCAATTTAATGCTTGCCACGTAAACTAAGTTAAACTTGTAAACCCTAATCCCTTTTCCTATAAAAGAAAAAGGATTCCCAGAGTAAATGTTATCTCTTCCAATAAATGTGATACACATTGAAGAGTTCATTTATCTCTCAAACAAACTAAACGGTACTACTGAAGCTAAAGCTTCAGTTTAGTCATAAGTAGTTTGTTTTCTTATTCTCTTAACTTTGGTTAGAGTTTAAGTTTGAAGGAGATAACACCCCAATTGTCATTCAACCACCTTGCTATTTCGCAAGCAATGTGTGTTATAGATTCTTTATTTGATTCAAATAAGAACCTATACGTTGAAAAGTACTTCTATGTGTTTTAAATTTGTTTTATATATTCTTTGTATATATATATATATATATATCTGTTTAAAACTCACTTCATTGTCATGAAATTTGATTAGTTTAATTTGATAAACCTTATATCAGATTCCAAGGGACCAACAAGTGGTATCAGAGCCTTCTGGTTTATAAAATCCCTTTAAAAGTATATATAAAGGCTCAAAGATTTTTAAAATCAAGATTCATCTTAAATGGCAGCAGTAGAAGTACCACAGACTTTTGAATATAAGGGTGGCCAGTTAAATGCCGCTCCTATACTAGAGGTGGAAAATTTTACTAATTGGAAAAAGTGGTTCATGTGCCACATCGTTGGTATTGAACCTCAATTTGAAAACATCATTTCAAACGGTCCTTATATCCCTATGGAAGCTGGTCAAAGGAAGCCAGAGACATAATGGACACCTGAGGAGAGAAAAGCTGCTAACTTAGATCAGCGACTCAAAATTCTCATTATGTCTGTTCTTCCAGATGACCAAATGAACTCTGTCATATACTGCTTAACTACAAAATCTACTTGGGATGACCTGATACTATATCATGAGGGGCCCTTTGATGTGAAAGAAAGTAGGGTCATGGACCTGAAGTTGTGCTATAACACCTTCAAATTCAAAGAAGGTGAATCTCTAACACAAACTTTCACCAAATATAAAGCTTTGATGAATGAATTAGTAAATGATGGCATCAAACTTTCAAAGCTTGAGATAAATATTGGTTTTATAAATGGGTTACCAAAGAAGTGGCTAACTTTCTTCCAAAGTCTCAGAAACACAAATCATGTGAAAGAATCTGAGCTTGCTTCTCTATTTGGTAAACTCAAATATGAAGAAAACCTTATAAACAGTATCTATGATACTAACAAAGAGAAAACCCTTGTCCCTGCAACTCCACTGTCAACTGCCTTCTTCTCTACCTCTATTATCCAGGACTCTCAAGATAGTCCTAATGATGAAGAATATAGAAGAAGCAGTCAAGAGTACATGAATGACCTTGAAGAAGAATACCAAGCAAGAGCTCTTTTAGCCAAATCTAAAAGGTTCTTCAAAAATGGTACTCAAAAGTGTGGAAACCATTAGGGGGGGTGAATACGTTTCTTTTTAAAAACTTTAAATCTTTTATATCAATTTTTACAAGACTCACTGTCGGCGGTCCCATAAATATATGGGGGCCGCCTAGTACATCAGGGGACCGCCCTATTTAAAGGGACCGCTTCCAGAAGAGGTTTTTAAACTCGATCATTTGTATCAAATCACCAATCAAGTTTAACGCAATATGAGAAGTGTCGATAATGGATTTAAAATAACTAGGGTATATTCTACCAATATATCCACACTCACAATGTTTACTAAAGAGCTACAAAACCATGACTAACACAACATACACAACAATCCACACAATCATAAGCACAATGCAAGTGTAAAAGTAAAGCGATAAATGTAAAGACATAAGTAAAGAGAAAGGTAAAAGAAAATGCAAACCGACATGATGATTTATAGTGGTTGGTCACGAAGCTCCTCTTCGCCCTACTCCACTCCTCGAGTATCCAACTCGAGAGTTACTTCACTAATAAAAAAGCTCCCTTTCGGTGGAGAAAACCTTATACCAATGCTTACATTATTTTCTGACACTAAGCTAGATGTCGAGTTCTTCTTCGGGTACAACCAAACCCGTTATGTTTTATGGCCCAACATAACAAACCTTGTGTTTTATGGCCTAAACACATAAACTGCGTCGCGTACATTATTTTCTGACACTAAGCTAGATGTCGAGTCCTAATCTAAGCTAAAACCAATCTACCACTTCACCAATATATTTTAAGGCCCAAAATACTAACCAACCCACAATAAACCCATCCAAATATATACATCATTTTGGATCTACACACTACTAAAGATTGGAAGACATGGACTCGATCTATATGTAACAAATGTTACAAATGGACTAACTAGACTACATAACTTCGGATCTTGAAGATGACCGAAGTTCTTCTCTTGCACATGAGAGAAGAAGGAAAGGATAGAAGATTGGATCACATTTAAACAAGATTAAACTATGTTAGTGATCAAGAGATTTAGAGAGAGAAAGGGGATTTTAGAGAGAGAAAGGAATTTGAAAAATCTATGCAAAGAGGGTTAATTTTCTGCAGGAGAGAGTGCAGTATTTATAGGCAGGGAAATCCAACGGTCAGCTGGTGGCGGTCCCGGCGGCCCCATATATATATGGGGGCCGCCCTAGGCACTAAGGGGGCCGCCCCTAGACTGACGCTCTGATTTTTGTCCTTTTGTGGGGAAGGTTTATCTGGCTGAGCTGTGTTCCATTTTGGAGGGAAAACTAAATTCAAAATTTGAATTTCAAATAAAACATTATTTTTTTCATTTAGCAAAACTATTTTGTGTATTTTGTAAAAATATAGTTTTGTAGAAATGTGATGGATTAATAAGAAAAATTATTTTCTTGATCACTAATCATGTTTAATGATTTGTTTGTACATACCTTATGTGATTTACGTCGGGTGTAAACCAATGTTCGTCTTGATGCATACTTGAGATGTCGAGAGATGTTGATGCATGTATGCATTGATGATTTGTGATTACAAGTAACTTGCGCACTTTAGGTTATGTATTACAAGTCACGTGTTTGTCATCACCAAAACATAAAGAGATCGTATAGATTAAATATAGTAATATTTGCACTAACAAAAGGTTTAGCGGTGCAAAAGCAAATGACCAAACTAAATGCCACAAATGTGGCAAGAAGGGTCATTTTGCAAGAGACTGGTGGTCAAAAACATCAGTTCCTTCATATCAGTCACCTTTTCAACCAAAACTTCTCAATTCATCTGAACACAAACCTGAACCAAGGCATACCAAAGACTTTGAAGCCAAGTACAACAAAGTCAAAGCTAAACTAACCCTCCTCAGCTCTAGTGCCTTAGCTCCTAGTTCGTCCTCAGGAAAAAAACAAAGGTCTAATTGCTGAATATATGATTGAGATGAAGAAGAAGTGTCATCTAATGACAATGAAGTGCCTGGAGTTAAAGCTCTTATGGCTCTTGCTGATAAAGAAAGAGTTTTTGTTAGCAAAGAAAGTGTCAAAAATGGTGAATGTATTAAGATCTCTATGAAAAAGGTAAACACATAGAAAATCCTTTCTAGATTATCTGTGTATTTATTAAAACTATGTTGAAGAACAAAGAAACAATCTCATGTCAAAACATAGAAATTTTGTTCAAGAACTAAATACATGCAAAGAACAGATTTTGGTGTTAAAGCAAGCAAACCTTGATCTTCTTAGCATGCAGCATGTAAACACTGAGATTCTCAAAGAGAATCAAAACTTATGAAATGAACTGAAAGAGCTAACCTCTATTACAAAAGCATAGCTAAACAGTTCTAATAAAGTTAATTAGTGTATCATTGAACAAATTCCTACTCAAAAGAAGAAAATCTTAGGAATTGACCAACTCACTGAAGATACCTCCAGCTCTGGGCCAAAAGACCCAGTGTTTGTAAAGTCTTCAGCAGATAACTCAAAGGTATCAGTTACTGGTAGTAATAAACCTAAGTTATCTGAAGCTGAAGACTTTACTCTGTCAAATCGTGATACTGGTAAGGTAGCCTCAAATGACTCACAAAGAAACACAACTGACCACTCAGATGTTGTCTTTGACTCTTCAGCAACTGATTATGATTCAGCTGACGAATCTTCAGTCTGTAGCACCCCCTTCCTCCATTGGAGAAGTTGACTGGTGTTGAACCTGTTTCTGGACCAAAGACTATCAAATCAATTTTGAAGTCAAAATCCACATTCAAAGCTGAAACTTTAAAAGGTATCATAATAAATGAACCTTCCTCAGCTCCTGCTAGAGGCAACAAAAGTTCTTTAGTTTCTAAAACTAACTCAGCTCCTATTGGTAAGTTAAAAAATGTGAAAATAGATGATCCTCCCTTGGCTATTGTAATGAAAGAACTCAATGAACTAAAATTACAAAATAAGCAAGAATAAATCATCTTACTTCAGAAACAAGAACTCTCAACAGGTTCCTCACAATGCACTTCAAAACATATACAAAACTTAATACAAAATGAATTGTGAACTTTGTGGACAAAACAATCATCTCTCTAAGAGTTGTTATGAAGTCTTGTTTTGTAAAAAGTGCAGGAGAACAAATCACATAACATGTGATCATACTAAATTTATGTCTTCCATGAATATAAATCAGTATCATACTGATCAAGGTGAATCTTCCTCAAGATCCAGACCTGCAAGGCCAGCAATACCTTTTCCTTCCTGCCTACATTGTGGATATAATGATCACAAATCTGATGATTATGTATACTATACCATATGTGAAATATGTAGAAACTATGATCATGATACTCATGATCATAACAGGATTATTTCTCTAAGAAGAGGAATCTAACCTAGAAACCCTCAACATGTTACAAAGAACTGTGAAACATGTGGCAGCAATGTTCATATCACATTTAATCACAATGACATTGAGTGGTTTAGGAAAAGAGAAGCTCTTCAAGCTAAGAAAGTTAACTCTTTCAAAGCAAGTAAGACTGAATCATCAAGTTCTCTAAGATCAAAGACTCCCACTAAAAAGTGGGTTTCTAAACAAAACTAATCATCCTAACCCTATTTTGTGTAGTGTAAAATCTTTATCACGTTTGAACAACTGTTGTTCAAAACATACATTACCTGCACAAATATGGGATGTACCAGGACCTGAAGGAATGTCTGGAAATCACTACACATACATCACTGAAGGTTATGGTTATGGTATAGTTTTCAAAAAGGGAGGGAAAGTAAATGTTCCACAGCATGAACACTGAAATGCTTTTAACAACTGAGAATTCTTCATAAAACCTTATGAAAAATCCATTGTTATTAAAGCAGAAATCTCACCTGACCAATATGGTTAAAATGATCAAATTGATCATAATGATAAAAAATGATCATCCATTTCAAACTGATGAACTCATTAATGATGATCAATTTAAACAAAAAAACACACCAATGAAAAACAATTTCATTGATAACCTCACAAAACTAAAGGTGTTCAGATTTCTAAACTCTCATCCTCTCCAAGTAGAAGATACTTTAGCACATGATACACTTCCAATTCTTTTCCAAAAAAATAAAGGAACCTAGCATTGTAATCAAAAGGCATAAATCATGATAAAATCATGCTCTAGTTGCAAGACTTGAAGCAATCAGGATCTTTCTTGCCTTACCACATACATATACTTCATAGGATGTCAATAATACATTCCTTAATGGTAAACTAAAAGAAGTATATGTCAAACAACCTCCAGGTTTTGAGATAGAGTGAAATCATCAACCATGTTTATAAAATTGGATAAAGCCCTTTATGGACTTAAACAGGTTTCAAAAGCATGGTATGGAACTCTCTCAACCTATCTCACTGAACACATCTTTGTAAGAGGTATGATAGACAACACTGATGTGTCGTTGTGTGGTGTATATCTTTATGATTCAAGTTTTAAATTTATATTTTGCCGACTAAACTAAAAACAACACTTTAACGGGCAGTGTACCCGATCGGTAGTAGTTTCGTGGTAAGTAGGGTGTCGAACACTTGAAGCGAGGTTAAATCTATCAATTTAATTAATATCTTGGTTATCTAATCTATGTTAATTTTATTCTATTCTAAACCTATGTCAGTCCTAATATCACATTACAACAATGGTAGAAACTCGGGAATGCAACATAATGATCAATCATAACACAAGTTACAAAATAGAGAAAACTACATTGCATAAGCTCCAAGTGCTATGAAGACCATCAACCTCAAACAAACTCAAGTGATGTCCCAAATTGCAACTAAAAATCCACAATCTCTTACAATTATTCCAATGCCCTCACAGGGGACCATAATCCAAACTTAATCCAAAACATCCAAAAACTAGAATCAAAACAACAAACAAGTAAGACTTAGAACGAAATTCCACTCTGGATACTTCTAAGTCTGCTATCAATCACCAAACTACTCTTCTTTCACTTCACCTGAAATGATACTCGAAAACATCAACAATAATGTTGGTGAGCTCGTAAGTTTGACCTTAAACCCAAAAGTTGTGTCAATATTTCAACAGTAGACAATAGTGCTATATGACAGTGAATATATGCAAACAACCTTAGCATCACCGCTAATCAATAACCATATGTCACTTATGCACCTAAAGGGCCTACCAGCTGGAGCACTAAAATTAGGGCAGGACCACACACAAACCTAGGTAGGCGTACCCATCCGCTCCAATAATCACACACATACTGGGTAGGCGTACCCCTCTGATCCAAACAATCATACAAATACTGGGTAGGCGTACCCATCTGCTCCAAACAATCATACAACACATAATATTCACATAGCAGTCATAAGCACATATCTTGTCCCAAAAACAAAACCACATTTCGCACAGATCAATTCAAAACATTTCAAAACACATGTGAGTATCATTTTCCCCCAACGAAAAAACCAGTAAAAAGTGGGGCTACGAAAACTCACCTCAAGCAAGTCTTTAGCAACCAATCTCAATCACACAAGCAAATGCAACGACGCCCGCACACGACCTAGTCCAGTTAATGTCCCAATTTAATCATCTAATTCCAAAACAATCTTCATGTTTGATGCATAGAGTTTAGACGCATTGTACAATTACCCAAAACAATTTAGGGGTGTGATGGTTAACGACTTAACTCCACAATCATATCAATCTCATTCCTCGATAATAAATACTTATACTATTTAGCGTAAATAGATAAGTAACAAGTTTTGAAGACCCGTGCTTCATCGCGGGGAGTTTTGTATACAATGTTTTTATTATAAACATTCTATACTACCTGTTTTCTACAACACAAATTGATTAAAACTATATATAAAAAGGGAATCCTATGTACAAATTCGGACAATGTAATTTACAAAATGAAAATCAACAAACACAATGCAAGTTAAAGGAAGTTCAAACCAAAGTAAGAAGAATAGACCTGCTGCTGCTATTGTTAACTCATGGAAAAAACCCACATTTCAATTTGGTTGGTTACAAATTGATTAAAACTATATATAAAAAGAGCATCCTATGTACAAATTCAGACAATGTAGTTTACAAAACGAAAATCAACAAACACAATGCAGGTTAAAGGAAGTTTAAACCAAAGTAAGAAGAATAGACATGCTGCTACTATTGTTAACTCATGGAAAAAAAACACATTTCAATTTGGTTGTTTCTTTTAGGAATACTAAAAGCATGTACAGAGTTCACCATGTACATAGCTTGGTAGTGTTGAGTACGTCTTCATACAGCTTCAAGCCTCTAACAACGTTTACCTGTTATATTATACACAAATATATCACCAATCAGAAGTCTGATTGATTTCGGCTTTAAAAAAATATGGCATGCGAAAGAAGTCGCCAATTCCAGCCATTCTTTGGTTTCGTTAGCTGCATTTCAATAACATTGCATCAAATAAACAGAAACTCCACACACTCTTTTAGAAACTTATTTTTCATCGGAAGCACAAATAAGCTACTTTTATAAGCAATTCCTAACGCCCCTGTAATCAACAAAAATACATCGAGAAACATCGAATTCCAGCTTTAACTTAATCCAAAGCATGTGTAGTTTGGAATTGAATATAAGCTGCAAGGGCGTTTGGGATTGTTTATTTTTTCCACTTGTAAGATCATAAGTACATTAAATACTATACAATCAATGTATTTGGCTTACTAAAACTGTTTGTCTATTACCGAGGTGCTTGTTTAAGCTTATTTAGCTTACGGGCTTCTTGAGCTTTTGAAAAACTAATAAGGTCACAATTTTGGGCTTATAATCTTATCCCGATTATAGTTATCGGAGTTTGTAAGCTTAAGCGTATAGGCTCATAAGCTCAAAATTGTGTGCTTGTTACCTTTTCAAAAGTTTAATAAGCTCATAAGTTTGCCAAATAAACTTAAACAAACACCCCCTAGGTAGATTGAGGTGACATGTCAATATGGGTAAAATCATAGTCAGGTCACATTAGGTTGACCAAAAACAATATATTTATCCATTTCCTAAAGTTGTTTTAAAGTAATTCATGTACTAAATATAATTACAAAAAATATAACATTACATTTCAGATGATGCTTAGTAGCCAATGCAAAGCAGCCGACGCTGCATTAATCTATAGTTTTATGTAATATTAAGAACCAACTAAAATAACTAATAGACATCAAGGAAAGCGAGTAATACAAAAAAATGACACAATGATAGCTGCTGAAATAATTTGCTGCTCACACACGTCAAACGCTTAATACTAATATAGGTATTGAGTGAATGACTATAGCATGTAGCATTGTTGTTACGCTAACTTCTTTTAACAGTAAGGATTGCACGATAATTGTTTGTTGCACAATAAGCCTATGAACTCCAAATACAATAAGCCTATGAACCAAACACAATAAGCCTATGAACTCAAACAGTAAGCAATCCCAGAAAAATCTTTTAATCCAATAAAGGGCAAGGCTAATCTCAAGCTATTTATTCAAAGCAACTTTATAGCAACCACTTAAACCTTGAGCATCAGTTAGAAAGCGTTCCACTGTAGTCTTTTCATCGAAATAAACCACTTAGAAATAAGGCATGTCTTTCCATCTTTTGTTACATAGTATCCATAATTGGATTTTATATAATCAAATATCAAATGTGACGTATTAACCCCCACATTCAGCAAAAAAATGCAAAAAGGTTCTACTTAAGTTTTTCCGATTGCAGAAAGGAAATAGAGAGAAAACTCTTATTTCGAGTTAAAAAAGGATTCAAAAAGTACTCACCGCGATGTAGCCTGTAAGAGAAGAGTTGAGAGCACTATGAGCATTAACTCAAATTTAGGGTTTAGCTTTGTCTAAAACTGAGGTCAGCTTCTGTGTGAACTCATTTACACCTTTTGGTACTTGAGATGGGTAAATTCGATCAAGGGGAATAGCTTGCTCCAACGTTAATTGCTTGAATGCAGTCTAGTCACTTGCCTCATCATCCTTGTTCCATGCACTAATAATATTAACGTATGCAATAGGTTAAATTGGATTACATTGGGTCATAGATTGTACGATTATGATGTATGTAACCACAATGTAAGAACCACGCTGAAAAACACATCCAAACACCGCTATAAGACTAATCAATTAAGCTCATATTCAAGGAATACTTAAAATATGTTCAATCCATTTAGATTTTAGCTCATATCTACCCATTTGACCCGCAAAAACAATGTATAACAGAAATAGACCTGATCTTCCTCTTTATTTCTTATAAGGATGGACACGAAATCGTACACGCAAACCTGATCTGTATGAATAGTAAATTTATCATCCAAGCAACATCATTAGTTCGCCTAGTGTGTGAATGCATAATTATACGAACGCAACAACTTTGGAAAGTATTTCTGCACAATATTCTGTCCTGATAACACATATTTATAGTGCATAAAAATTCTACCAACGCAGAATGAAAATGAAGTCCTGTGGTAATAAGCTTATTTTGGTTTTTTATGTTTTCTATATCTTTCTCAGGAAACCAAAAACTACCTGAGAAACTCATAATCCAGATTCTCGGTGCTGGTAACAACAAAGGAGCTCAATAAAGGTTCAAAAAACCGCATCTTGAAAAGGTAAATACACAGTTGACTATGCACAAAACTCGTACAAATGTTTTACTGTTACAAACCTGTCCCAAAACCCATTTTGCCACAACTAATTGAAAAGTAGAACCATTTGCGTCAAAATATAGAGAAAAGCATACCATAATCCAAACCAAGTCTTCTGGCCCAACAGTTAAGTAGGATGGGAGTATAGGAAATGCCGCACATATTGTCATATATAACGATA
>BQNB010063883.1:22171-30343 GCA_026074375.1 Tanacetum coccineum | reverse complement strand
GAAAACTCAAGATCACAGTCAAAGACAAGTCTAAGATGAATCAAAAGATCACTATCCCAAAATGTACAAGATATCAAATGTCTAAGAGCTAAAGACTGAAGTGATAAAGTTTCCCTTAGGTTGAGATTGTTAGATATTAGAAAAAGACTCGGTCACCCCGTGTATTTTACTGTTTATTATAGCTCGTAGTTTAATAGTTAATAGTACGATTTTCGGTATTAAGTCGGGTACTAATACCCGGTATATTGTAAGTACTATATAAGCCTCTTCCAACTTTGGAAGAGGTAAGCTAGTCATTTATTCCTTTCATACAAAAACACATTTTCTATCTCTAGAAAACCTCTCTCATGTGTTTCTCTCTCTAGAAACTAGCTAAGTCCAAGAATCGACCCAGTGTTATGATATATGATATACAACAATGTTAATTGAAAGCGAAGAACAATTAATCAAACAACACATAGACATATTGAATGATTAAAAGGGTAAAGGAACTTCACTTCAATTAAACATGGAGTATGAATGAGTACAAAAGGGTTTGAGAACCCTAAAAATTGACCTATATAGTTGCTACAATTATACTATATGTTTTCCTCCCAAAACAATGAAAAATAGGGTTTGTATATATAGAAAATAAGTTATGACGTCGTCGCTTGTTAATCGCGACGACGTCAACCCGCTGAATCTTGTAAGGGCTTCTTCTAAGTCGGCTACTGTGACGGCATCAGAAAAGATCGCAATTTCGTCGCCTTCAAGCTTTGATGGCGTCAGAAGGATTTGCGACGCTGTCTTCATGCATTGTAAATCCAAGCTCCATCAAAGTCTTGTAAAGTTGTGTCTTTGTCCCGTTTCTTCTCCAATTGAGCCCAAGTCACGTGTATTTCCTTCCAATGCTCCCCAAATGCTAAAATATAAAAAAATGATTAAGCATGATAAATAAGGATATTTTCATGATTTTGAGGGTTAAATGACCCCGAAAAAGTGTATAAAATTACACCTCATCAGGTTCAAGACTTATAAGTCGCTGAATGATGGTTCTATTCTTCACATGAGAAATAAGTCAACAGCCCTGGTGCATGGACGTGGTTGTGTAGATCTTAGATTTAGTTATGGAAAGATTGTTTCCTTGTTTAATGTTTTGTGTGTTCCTAATATTATGAAGAATTTGGTTTCAAGTAGTATTTTGAATAATTGTGGTTATAAACAAGTGATTGAATCTAATAAAATTGTTTTATCCAAACATGGTGTGTTTATTGGTTTTGGTTATTTGAGCAATCAAATGTTCAAGCTTAATATTGATAGCGATATTGGTAATTCAACCTTTATATCAACCTCAAAATTGAGTGATTCAATCCTACAGTAAGCTAGACTGGGCCATGTCCACTATAAAAGGATGCAAGATATGTTTAAGGATGGGTTAATCCTAACTTTTTACATGGAAAATGAAAAGTGTAAGGCTTGCATGCTAACCAAAATAACTAAGAAACCATTTCAAAATGTAAACGTAAAACTGAAGTTTTATAGCTGATTCATTGTGACCTATGTTATTTGCATGCTACTCTCTCATTAGGGAATAATAAATACTTTGTGATATTTATTGATGATGTTTCTAGGATTTTCTATGTTTATTTATTACATACTAAGGATGAAGCATTAGATAAATTCAAAGTATTCAAAAACTGAAGTTGAATTACAACAAAGGTCCATGATCAAAAAAGAATTTGAAGGAACATGAGTTTGTTAGTACTATTCAACAAAGAACAAACCATAAAGACCTTTAAAACTGCTTGTTTGCTTGCTTTTTATCACAAGAAGAACCTAAAAAGGTAATTCATGCATTGAAGGATCCAAGCTGGATTTGAGGTCTATGAGAAGAGCTTCTACAATTCAAGTTACAAGAAGTTTGGACTTTAGTGGATTTACCAAATGGAAAAAGGGCTATAGGCTCTAAATGGGTTTTCAGGAATAAAAAGGATAAAAGGGGAATTGTGATAAGAAATAAAGCAAGATTGGTTGCTCAAGGATACACACAAGAAGAAGGGATTGACTATGATGAAGTCTTTGCCCTTGTTGCAAGAATTGAAGCAATTAGGCTATTTTTAGCTTATGCTTTATTTAAAGATTTTGTGGTGTATCAAATGGATGTAAAAAGTGCTTTTCTCTATGGGAAGATTGAAGAAGAGGTGTATGTATGTCAACCACCAGGATTTGAAGATCCAAACTTTCCTGATAGAGTATACAAGGTTAAAAAAGCACTGTATAGACTACATCAAGCTCCTAGAGCTTGGTATGAAACCTTGTCAACATATCTGTTGGACAATGGGTTTCAAAGAGGGAAAATTGACAAGACCTTATTCATCAAAAGACACAAAGGTAATATTTTGCTGGTCCAAGTTTATGTGGATGATATCATCTTTGGTTCAACAAAGAAGGAGTTATGCAATGCATTTGAGAAGTTGATGCATGAGAAGTTTCAGATGAGTTTTATAGGAGAAATTACATTCTTCTTGGGATTACAAGTGCAACAGAAGAAGGATGGCATATTTATTAGTCAAGATAAATATGTTTTTGAAATTTTAAAGAAATTTAGGTTTACAAAAGTCAAGACTGCAAGCACACCAATGGAAACTCAAAAGCCTCTGCTCAAGGATGAAGATGGTGAAGAAGTGGATGTTCATATGTATAGGTCAATGATTGGTTCATTGATTTTTAGGTATCCAAAAGATTCTCCTTTTGATTTGGTAGAATACACTGATAGTTATTATGTTAGAGCAAGCTTGGATAGGAAGTCTACAACAGGAGGTTGTCAATTCCTTAGATGTAGATTAATATCATGGCAGTGTAAGAAACAGACAATGGTTGCAAATTCCACAACAGAAGCTGAGTATGTGGCTGCTTCAAGTTACTGTGGACAAGTGCTTTGGATTCAGAATCAACTACTTGATTATAGGTACAATTTTCGGCATAGCAAAGATCTTTTGTTAACAATAACGTACTATTACATAATTAAAAATC
The DNA here is from genome assembly GCA_026074375.1 of Tanacetum coccineum. NCBI lineage: Eukaryota > Viridiplantae > Streptophyta > Magnoliopsida > Asterales > Asteraceae > Tanacetum > Tanacetum coccineum. Next base: position 27,331 of record BQNB010063883.1, on the reverse strand, counting down.
CTTGTTCCTGTTTTCATTCAAAAACAAAGTATTATAGAGGACAGACATCATTTTATTAGAGGATTGCAATGAAAAGAAATTGATTCAACTATGGTTCAAAATCATACTGACTTAGAATGTTGCAGATTTGTTACAAAATGTTTCCATAAGATTTAATCCATTTCACAATAATAAGCTATACCAATAAGCAAACAAAGATAGAAAAGAGATAAGGAAAGTGAAAGATTATTAGAGAGAAATAAAGAGGTGGAAGATTACACACACACACAAATTATGCAAATGGTAACCAACACCCTCTCCATGTGTGGAGAGGGTTCTATTTATACCCTTGAGCCATGAGTGGCATATGGGCTTTCTAACTTGGGCCGGGCTTGGCTTTTCTTGGGCTTTGAGCCGACAACAGGACAATATTGATTACAATACATAGCCCGTTGAACCGACTAGCCTATTACTTACAGAACTAGTTACGACTATTAAGACCGATAACATTCTTGTTCGACTTATATAAAATTAAGGCTAACCATCTCCCCCAATGTTGAGGTCTCTTTTTCAAACTCCTCCGTATACCGATTGACGTTGAAGATATGAATTTTGACGTTTTGCTTTTGCCTTGTTTTGGCTTGTGTGTTTGTAATGGCTTTGTATTCATGCTTATGTGATCTGGATCTTGAGCCTTGATCTTTTGACTTTGAGTTCTTGAGATCGTTATCTTGGCATCTCTCCTTGACTTGAATCATTTGATTTGACTTCGTGATCAACTTGTGCTCTTGACCACATGCTCATACTTGTTACATTCTTGCTGTTTGACATATGTGATTATAAGGTCTAACAATCTCCCCAATGATGATTCTTTATTTGACTTTGATGCTCTTGTTGGTGGGGAAGATTAGAATAACTATCTTGACGTTTTGAATGATTGGATTGACTTTGAAAGCTTGAGTATGAGCATGTGGTTTATGAATCCGACTTCGCTGGAATGAGGCTGCAACACCGTCGTCTAAACCTGAAATAAGACAGTTAGCAATAAAAGATGAATATGGCTTTGTCATTCATCTTGAGTTCGGTTGCATTAACCTCCGGTTTCCCGTTTTATAGTATAAATACTATACCTGTGATCAGGTAGATTCAAAGAATCTCCTTGACAGGGTTTCCAGCTCAAAGCGTAGGATCTTCTAACACAGATGTATTAGATTCACCATGCTTGCTAGTTCTCATTACCGGAACGTCTCAAAGCAGACAACACGGTAAGAGTGAATCAGATAGTTACTATCTTTCTGATTAAGTCGTCAATTCATTTACTGGACCAAAATTGATATCCAGTTATCACAAGCTTGATTCATATAGAATCTTGCAAGTCACCTACCAAGAGCTTGTTTGATGTTGGCTCAAGCAGGATTTCCATCTTCACTATGAATACTTAAGTATCACTCAGATGTTCTGGCAAGATCTCAAGGATAATGCGTAGGACTCTTTGTTACAACTTGTGAACTTTATGGTGTTCAGCAAGAGTATTTTGACATTGTGTCCTAATGAGATTTATAATTTGATCTCTTCTGGCTCTAGACTCGATTTGTGCACTTTTGGTTTTAGTAATCGGAGGCTGGAGCAGACTGCCACCTATTCAATATTAACAATCTCGGAGTGAGATGTCAATAGATAACATGTGTATCTCCGTGACAAATGAGACAAGTTTCTTTTAAGAGAAACCCGAATGGCTGGGAAGGGTTGTGCATTGCATCACTGGGTCCATGACGACTTTCTTCAATATCAACAATCATCATTGTGATTTTGATAGATTATGTATTGACCCAGTTTCTGCCTAAGTTGTTTGGAGGGCTGCTTTGTTTTCACCCTTTATCCATACATTTCTTTTTCATTCTTCAACCCCTTCAATGCTTACCAAGACGTCATTACTAACACCTAGTTGTGATTGCTCTAGTGTTAGCTCAATCTTAGTCGACATTTCCCTTATACACATTCTTCTCCATTCATACCCAAGGACCGTTGTTTCTAACTATGGGATGTCCTTGGGTAGATCCCTCCGGTTCTGGTTAGATCGTAGGACTTATACCTAACCTAACCACCTTATGACTTCATAATCATCGTGAAATTAATAGGTTGTTGGGTATAGATCGAACCATAAAACCATTTTTTAACATTGTTATTTTCAAATACTCCCCCTACACATGTGCTCCGAGATTCGAAATTGTTTAGCACATGAAGGAAAGAGTTGCACTTAGAGTCTTAAAGATCACATTCTTTTATATCATATTTTAATTACAATTTTCTCCCCTTATTTTAAATAATAAAACACTTAGTATTTGAAATACCAATTGATTAAAATTTGACATGAAAAATTCCATGGGGAGAAAAATTATACTACGATATTGCATGAATTCATTTTCCGATTGCTCCCCTTCAACAGTATATGTGGGATACCAATATTTATTAAAACTTGACATTGGAATGAAAAATTGATATGACACCACAAAATGTTGAAGACGGAGTGAGATGCCTTAGTGAACAATGTATATTAATAATTGACATTATAAGTTTCCACATTTTAATTTCACAAAATGTGTTTGGATACATAAAATTGACATTTATGAGATGTATCCGACACATTAAAAGGCTTTGTTTTAAAAAGCTCCCCCTCAGAAATTGATTCACATAAAATGACATTCTACGTACTACAATTCTTTGAAAATTATTCGAGGAAGGGAGTGTTGAACACACAATTTTAACAAATACCACTTTTTATGGAAAAATACCACAAATTATATTGTAGACAATTTTGACATTGAAAGTTCTTTTTGAAAAATTGTGTTCAACGATTTTAAAAACATGATAGAAGACTTCTCTTCTATTTTAGAGTAAGCGCACTGAAGCGTACACTTCCCTATTACATTCGGGACCGAGTTATGCACTGAAATGTACATAAGTCATTGAGAAAAATTTAGAAATGACATGTTTTGAAAGCATTTGAAACTCTCGCTCCGCTCGAACTCATTTACACGCCTTGCTGTGTCCGATATGTTAATCAACATTTCTAGGTACGTAAATGTTATCGATTCCAAGAGACATGTCGAGAAGATTCTTTTTGGTATTTTTGAAAATTTTCTGATTTTATATTTTGTTTTTCTAGGATTTATATTTTTCTATTTTCTTTTTGTTGGTTTTATATTTTTGTATTTTCTTTTTCAAAATTTTTTATAAATAAAAAATAAAGAGATAATAATAAAAATATTTACAAATCGAAGTTTCCATTAGCAGTGACAGTTGATTAGCTTTAGAGTGGAGTCGGATGAAGTTTTGAAATCCATGTTGTTGTTGACGTTTATTTGATGCATCAGTAGTAGTGACAGCGGAAGACTTTAAAACAACTTGATTTTCTCCATTGAAATATTCGTCGAACAAAGGACCGAATATCAAATCCAGCTCATTTGACGTTGTTACTGTCTCAGCTGCTTGATGAACTTCTGTTGACATTGTGGACCGGGGTCAGAACTGACGTGATCTGACGCCATTTTTCTGTATCATCATCTGTGAATCCACTTTGACAATGGTTTCTGAGATATCAGCTTTTTCAGCAACCATACTCTGAGATTTTCCTTGTTGACATTACATAAGGTACCTGCACTTAAATCAAGACTTTGTTCCTTCTGAACATTGATTGATGTACCTGCACTTACATCCAGAGTTTGTTTGCATTCTTGAATATTAGGGATATCTACATTTGAACCATGTGGAGGTTCACTGTCAACCTTGCTTGTGCAAGAGTCGAATAACTTTCCTGTAGGAATCCACCTAAGACCAACAGATTTGAAAATTCTACCCGTGGGTTTCCACCTAAGATAGAGATTGGGAGGAACACACACTCCCCACACACGATTGTTTTCTCATAATACAGCGGAAGTAATTATTGGAAAAAATTTGTTCCGGTAAAGATCTGCCTACTGGGTTTCTGAGTATGACTCTTTTGATCTACTGGTTTGTTACTGTTTCTGGTCTTATGGGATTGAATCTTAGCACGTGAATTTACTTCCTTCAGGAGTTTTGTTATACAAGCATCATGATTTGCATTTAAAGAACACGATATGGACATTGTTGAACTAACCAAAATTGTTTGGAATCTGAGAAAGAACTAGAACTCTTAGAGTGATCTGCTTTGGGCACAGCCATTATCGTAACGCGAGTACTCTTAGAAACAGGAAAACTCCTAGATGTTTGATTGTTGCTCCTAGGTTTTGGTTTGCTACCATCAGCAGTGCTTTGAAATCTAGCAAAAGGCATCACACTAGTTTTTGAGTTCCTATCTCTTTCTTGTGTCTTTTTCCTAGCTTCATCTAGATAGTGATTATGAACCATGTCATTTGAACTAAATCTTGGCATGTTCTTATAACTATTCCTAGATGAGCTAGATGCAATCACGTGATCAGGTTTTGCAAAGGCGGATTCTGTTTTCTTAGGCAAATAATGTTGAGTGACTGGTTTTGACAAATTCTTATTCACATCAACTTGGGAGGCAAACCGTTGTTTTGACATTTGAGCCCTTTTAGATTTAAACGCATTCGGTTGTCTAACAACTGATTTGGTTTCTTGTTAGCCAGTACGTTGGTTAACACGGTTTCCCCAAGACTGTTGTTTTATCAACTTAGTATCTACACTATTTCCTTTTAACTTCCTTAAGTCATTTTTTAAGCTGAAATTGCAAAAATACCTTTTCTGGAATCTGGGAGCTTTTAATTCAGTATTACCTAGCAAGCATAGGATGTTGTCTGTTATGTTAGTCTTAGATTGTATTTTAATAGATCATTACAAATCTTTGTAATGCCTATTTCATAACAGTCTCCTTTTCCTTATGTAAAAGTAGCACACTATGTTCTAATTCGATGTTCATTGTTTCAAGTACATCAATTTCCTTTTTAATCTTGGCTTTATTACTTGTTTCATTCAAAATTTGACCATGTTGCCTCGATTTTAAAGCTTGATTTTGATATTTAAGTTCGAGAATGAGAGCAATGCACAATAGTGCTTCCATTCTGAAAAAATCTTTTTAAAATTTTTTTAGGGCAAAACTGTCTCTCTTTGAGCAAAATTTTTCAGACTCAAGTGATCTGTTTCGAGTATTCAGTTGTTGGTTATCAGGTGATGTATCAA
>BQNB010063883.1:7171-17171 GCA_026074375.1 Tanacetum coccineum | reverse complement strand
TATGTGGCGACGGAATTACTTACAATGTTCCCTATCAAGTACAAATACCAACAAAATAAATGACATCCAAGGCGCTTTAATGCTGAAGATGACGTATTTGTCTTTAGTCTTCAATACTTGTACTCCAGTTGGATCTTCTTTGTCTTGACTTGTTCTGGAAACATTGTAGTTTGCATTGAGTGGATTAAATTCCCCCCAATTATGCAACATGTCTTTAAAAGCTTTCTTCATTAGACTCCTTATTTGGGCGGAAGTTTTTGAATCAGCTTCCCCCCAAACCAACATCGTCATCTTGAGCAGATTCTTTGAAAACGGTTTGATGTAGCTTGAACGAACTTTTTAACATTGAAATTTAAAGTGCACAGCGGAAATTTAGTAGAAGAAAAGTTCAACCACACCATCTAATCCGCTTTTATATTGTTTTTTTTTTTTTTTTTAAAATTTTTTTTTTTCCCCCCATGGACATTCGGTTTGTGAAATCCGTTTGCGGGAAACATGCAAGAGATCTGCAAACAATACAGTTCTTCTCACGCGATGCAGAATACTTCACAAAACCATAATAAGTGAAGTTTTTTTGTATAAATACTTCCCTCTGGGAAGTTGACCTTAAGATTAGCATCAAAGTATAAAAAGTACCAAGCTATTCATGTATTTCATTTTATGACGATTGAGAACTCTTCAAGGATCCGGATCGATTTGAAACTCTTCAAGAACGAACGAGTCGTGAAGTGAACTCTTCATGGACCGATCGTGTGTCTTACATCAAGGATCGAGAGAGAGAATCAATCAAATGTTAGTACCCTTAAAAATATGTTGCTAATTACGGTATTACATTAGTTTATAATCAGTTCCCGGACACGCAGGGACTAGAAAAAAATGTCAAGTGTAGTAGTAGATCGTGTCCATGGCTAACATATTCCCAATCCATATTCCCATGGAGGGGTGAGGATTACAAAATTTTCTAATAAGGTAGTATGTTTCTCTCTATAGAAAACATTAAACATCTTTCCTTTTTCTCTCACTAATAATATGGCTTTCTATTTGTTTAATCCTCCCCGACCTCCGGATCATGTCTCTTGTTATGTGAATCTTTTTGGGTAACAATTGGTACCAGAGCTAACCGGGGGTGTATTGTATTTGAGTGTGTTATGTTAGTGATTTCGTTTTTTATGAGCTCATTGGTTCGGCGTCGTTTCTTGGCTTTAAAAGCTTTATTTAGTCTAGTGGTCATTTCGTGTGTTGGGGTGAGACAATACCGCAGGACGCTAAGAAGAAAAGGACGGGTTCAAAGTACTTGCTTGGATCGAACGAGCTTTATACTTGTTTGGATTTATCGAACGATCGTGGACGCCAATTTAAGAATGCGATCTAGTGTAAGCTTTAAAGAGTCCGAACGAGTGCTTTTTCTTGTTGGAGCGATCGAAAGTGGTTTTCCTGCTTGGGAACGAACTGGAGATTACTTCATGTGGGGTCCGAACTCAGGTTTTTCTCTTGAGGAAACGAACGAGTTCATTTCTTCTAGGACTTATTCCGAACGTAGTCTTCTTTGTTCCCAGGATCCGAACGAGTTTCTATCTTCATGGATATTACGAACGATTGAAACTCTTCAAGGGATCCCTCCGAAACGATGAGTGAACTCTTCCAAGGGTATTTTTAAGCCGAACGACCGTGGTGAACTCTTCAAGGACCGATAGAGTGTCTTTCTTCAAGGATACGAACGAGAGAAAACGATCAAGATAACGACCAAAGAATCCCGAACAAACGAATTAAAAGATTCCAGATGTTTTTCTTTGAGCACCGAACGAGTGGACCGATCTAGATGTGCCGAACAAGAGAACCGATCGAGACCACCGAACTAGGGAACCGATCTAGCAATTTTTTTTGGTTTTTCGGTTTCGAGTGTCGGTAATCCACGGGACTTATAAAAGCTCATGTACTTCATGTTCAACAACGATTTCAACAACAATAATTTCGTCACGGTTTTTTCTTGATTTAGTAAAATACCGTAAAAGTCGATTTTTTTTACGGTTTAAATCATAGAAATTGTAAAATCCCGTGAATGTTAATGATTAACAAACAACACAACAAAACCAGATACATAACACTAAAACGATCCGAATAAGATTCATTAAAACGTCAAAACGGATAAAGATTTGAATTCAAATGTCAAGTGATCACGGAGTTTATTTGGTATCCCTTATTTAGTGATTGAAGTGGGTTTCACAAAAGGCGTTTTTTTGGGGGGGGGGGTCCGACGTATTTCCATTCATCGATAGGAATTCCTTCTATTTTCTACCCCTTTTCTTTATAACCCAATCTATCGAGGATAACTTGCGTTACGTTACATTTATGATTCGGAGACTTGAATTATCTAGTTACCAGCGGTCAAGGGGTGGTTGGGTGAAGACCTGGTTAACTATCACTTAAAGGAGTTACATTGTAGTACTCAGTGTCACACGCAGATGCCGATGTGGATAGTCTCAAGAGGTGTTGTACTTATTTTGGCTATTAGTTGAGTGTATAAGGTACTTAGAGGCTTTCTTCTGCACCATTCTTCAATCTACAACAGTGCAAGCTTAAGTAACAAATTTGGGGGATGTTACTTCATTTTCAAGTTTGGTATATCAGGTTTACTTCACCAAGTGGTCACAGCAATAGCCGACAGAATACAAGGTTGGTAAGTTTGCCATAGAGTAAAAGGTTGAGATGTGATCAGTAATTCTCACAGGATTATTTAAAGCTACATGAACGGTCAATGATACATCACAGTCTAAACAAAAATACTTTCAAAGTTCTTCAATGTCTTTCATAACTTTTCAAGATCTGTTGCTTATGACAAGAACTTCTCGTGTATATGATCGTCCACGTCAATGATGCTTCTGAGAGTTCGAAACCATCATGGGGGAATACGTGTACTTTGATACTTTGATGCTAATCTAGTCAACTTAAGGGGGGGAATAAGTTTTAGATACTATACTGGTATGGTTTGTGAAGTATTTCTGCTATGATGTGAGAAAGAAAACTGTTGCTGATCTCTTGCATGTTCCCCTAAACGGATATTCACCAAGACCGAATGTCATGATACAGTATAAAAGCAGTATTAGATGGTGTGGTTGACTGTTTCTTCTACTAAATTCCGTTGTGCACTTTAAATGTCAATGTTAAAAGATCGTTCAAGCTACATCAACGTTTCAGAATCTGCTCAAGATACGGATGTTGGTTTTGGGGGGAAGGGCTGATTCAGAAACTTCGCAAAAAGGAGTCTATGAAGAAAGCTTTTAAGACTTGCTGCATGATATTGGGGGGAAGTGAGTGTATCAAATCATGCATACTACAATGGTTCCAGAACAAGTCAAGACAAAGAAGATCCAAGCTGGAGTACAAGTATCAAGACTAGAAGACAAAGACGTCATCTTCAGCATTGGAAGCGCCTTGGATGTCATTTTATTTTGTTGTATTTGTACTTGATAGGAACATTGTAAGTAATTCCGTATGCCCACATATTGGGGGAAGATTGTTAGCCTTAAAATATGTCAGCTAATATGGAATTACATTAGTTTATATTAGCGGGGGGGGTAAAAACAGGGGGGGGGGTGGTGGCCAAGGGGGGGGGACTAGAAATGTCAAGTGTAGTAAGTAGACCGTGTTCCAAGCTATGTATATCCCCTCCATACTTCCATGGAGGGGTGAGGATTCATAATTTTGTAATAAGGTGTGTGTGTTTCTCTCTCTAGAACACACACATCTTCCCTTTTTCTCTCACTAATAATATGACTTTCTATTTGTTTAATCCTCCCCGACCTTCCGCGGATCGTTCATGTCTCTTGTTATGTGAATCTTTTGGGGATAAACAAAGATCCATAAAGAAACAGTTTTGCAGCGTGCCAGTGATTCGTTAACTTTCCTAAGGTGGTTTCCTGATGATTTGTCAGGGACTCCACCACACTCAAACACCCCCAAAAGTTGAATTTAGAATTGCGCTAGTGCCGGAGCCGCACCTGTCGCGCGTGCACCATAACGTTTGGCACCGTCTGAATTGAAAGAATTGTTAGATCAATTGAAGGAACTATTAGAGAAAGGGTTTATTTGCCCGAGCTCTTCACCTTGGGGAGCTCCAGTGTTGTTCGTTAAGAAGAAGGACAGATCATTCCGTATGTGCATCGATTATCGCGAGCTAAATAAGTTGACAGTCAAGAATCAGTATCCACTCCCGAGGATTGACGACTTGTTTGATCAACTTCAAGGTTAGTGCGTTCTTACTCAAAGATTGATCTGCGGTCTGGTTATCACCAACTCCGAATTAGAGAAGAAGATATCCCCATTACAGATTTTTAGCAATTAGGTCCCGAGGTCCACTATGAATTTCAAGTTGATGTCGTTTGGGTCTAACCAACGCCCTGCGGCCCTAATTATACATTCATGGATCTAATGAATCACGTGTGCAAGCCATACCTCGATAAATGTGTGATTGTATTCATTGATGACATAACTTTATACTCTAAGAATAAAGAAGAGCATGAAAAACATTTGAAGATCATTTTGGAGTTACTCAAGAAAGAGAAATTATACGCTAAATTCTCGAAGTGCGACTTCTGGCTTGAGTCGGTACAATTTCTCGGTCACGTGATCAACAATAAAGATGTTTACGTGGATCCTGCGAAGGTTAAGGCTATCCGAATTTGGTCTGCACCGACAACACCAACAGAAGTAAGATAATTTTTGGGTTTAGCCGGATATTACCGAAGATTCATCGAGGGTTTTTTGTTAATTTCCAAGCCCCTAACTAAATTAACCCAGAAGAACAAAAAGTATGAATGGGGTACGGAAGAAGATGAAGCGTTCCAGACTTGATGTATGATGTTTCTTTTGCTCCGTCCCTATCCAGCTTTGCCTGAGGGAAAATGAGAACTTAGTTGTTTATGTGATGGCGGTCGCACAAGGGTTATGGAGCTGTCCTGATGCAGCGGTGAAGGTTGTAGCAATATTCCCTCTCGACAACTTGAAGAACAATGAGGAATAAATACACGACGCTTGGATTTAGAACTGGGTGCTGTAGTGTTTGCACTTAGACTCTGGAGACATTATTTGTATGGTACTAAGTGTACTGTGTACACAGATCATAAGAGTCTATAGTACATTCTGGATCAAAAGGAGCTCAACATGAGACAACGGCGATGGATTGAACTTTTGAGTGACTATGATTGTGAAATCCGTTACCATCCTGGTAAGGCCAACGTAGTGGCCGACGCCCTGAGTCGAAAGGACAGAGAACCAATAAGGGTTAGATCTTTGGTAATGACGGTACACACCAATTTACTTGAGAGAATACTCAATGCTCAGACTGAGGCGATGAAAGAGGAAAACGTGAAAGCTGAAAATCTTGGAAGGCTAATCAAGCCGATATTCGAGATCCGTTCTGATGGAATCCAATGCTTTGAAGGGCGAATTTGGTTACCGTTGTTTGGGGGATTACGGGATTTGATCATGCATGAATCGCACAAATCTAAATATTCCATTCACCCAGGGTCAGACAAGATGTACCAAGACTTAAAGAAGCTCTATTGGTGGCCAAACATGAAAGCTGAGATCGCCACCTATGTCAGTAAATGTCTGAACTATGCCAAGGTAAAGGCTGAGTACCAAAAGCCATCCGGTCTACTCCAACAACCTAAAATCCTAGAGTGGAAGTGGGAGAAAATAACCATGGGTTTTGTCTTAAGACTTCCAAGAACGCCAAGTGGTTATGACTCCATCTGGGTTATTGTTGATCGATTAACCAAATCTGCTCATTTCTTGCTGATGAAGAAGACTGACAGCATAGAAACAAACTTCACCCAAATTAACTTAAAGGAAATTGTATGTAAGATGGCGTACCTACGTCAAATTATCTTCTAATAGTGATAGCTTGTTTACATCAAGATTTGAATCACAGCAAGAAGCAATGGGAACCCAATGGATATGAAAGCACCGCTTACCACCCAGAGACAGATGGTCAATGCAAGAGAACTATTCAGACGTGGGGGAGGACTGTTACGAGCATTGCGTTATTGATTTTGGTAGTAGCTGGGAAACGACACTTTCCATTGGTCGAATTCTCTACAATATCAGTATTATGCAGCATCAAGGCTGGCACAATTTGAAGCCTTTATATGGGAAGAAAGTGTAGATACAGTTTTTGCGCTGGAGTGAGGTTGGAGGATAGCCAACTCACTGGCCCCGAAATTGGTCTGAGAGATCAATACAGAAAAAGATTATTCATATCAAGAATCGGTGCTAAGCCATGAGTCGTCAAAAAAGTTATACGGATTGTCAGACACAAACCGATGGAATTTTTAAGTGGGGTGTTATAGTCAATGTTAATGGTATCGCCTTGAAGGGCGGTATTCGCGTTGGGAAACGTGTTGGTGAAGTTGAGTCCACGGTACATTACGCCATTCAAAATCATAGAAATAATTGGTCCCGTGGCATACAAGCTGGAGCTTCCTGATAAACTCCGTGGAATTCATAGCACCTTCCATGTTTCAAATCTTAAGAAATGTCTGGCGGATGAAAACTTGATGACAAATTGCATTTTATTGAAGAACCAGTAGAAATCATGGACCGCGATGTAAAGCAGCTCAAGCAAAGTCGAATTCCCATTGTCAAAGTTCGATGGAATTCAAGGCGAGGTCTGGAATATACTTGGGAACGAGAAGATTTCTTCAAAAGAAATTACCCTCATCTTTTCTCGAGTAACCAGAAGACAAGAAAGAGGAATCGAGCACCGGGACAGCGCTCCCATAAGGAGGGGGAGGATATTGTAACATTTCGTAATTTAGGTCATATTTATTCGAGCTTTATTTCTATTTTTTTTTTATGCAAAGTCATTAATTTTTATGTTTACCTGGATTTAGTGAGGAATTTCTCTGTCTTAGCTTTAAGTGAGCCGTATTTAGGAATCTATTTCGTCTTCGTGCCTTAAGTGGCTTAATATTCTCATAATACTCCTGCGATGATTATAATTTACTTCATTGTCATTTTCCGTTGTGTTTCACGTTCATGTAAATTTCTTGCTTAAAACTCGCGTTTTACCTTAAAACATACTTTCTACCTTTTTTTTTTATACTTTACATTTACCTGTAATTAAATACTTACAAATAAAAAATTAAATTTTTTTTTGTAATAAATGGGTGCCTAGGGGCCGGTTATTCCAAACAAACACACTTCACACTTCTTTACATTTTCTAACAAACTTGATTATTTTCTTTTCTCCGCATAAATGCAAACTCATAAACCTTCTAATCCTCCTCCTCTTATCCTTGTGGCTGCAGAGTTATCACCACCACCACCTTATCTAACAAAAATTTTTTAGTCTCCTTTTTACCATCACAACATCATCCTTGAGTTGCTTGCAAAGTTTGGTAAATTTTCTTGAAGTATTGAAGAAGTTCTTGAAGTTTTAACGGAAGGTTTTAATCAAGACTAGGTTTGATCTTGGACTATTGTTATTTAGGGTGTATTGAACCCTTGTGAGTCAAGATTTTGGGTGTTGGAGTGGGTCTAACTCAGCCCCAAACAAGAAAGAAGTGTTTGTTGGTTTTGATTTTGTTGTCTAAATCATTTTCTAGTAAGGTTATTTCTTGATCTTTGATTTTTATTTTAATTTTGATCCATGAAAATGAATGTTTAATTCTGTAAATACATGTTTATATGATGTATGATTTGTGTTTAAGAGCTTGCTATGGCATTGCATGTGATAGGTTAGAGTTAGGATTGATGTTTGGATGGGTTTTGGAGTAAATAATTAGGACTGTTTTGAAATAGTAGCAAAAACGTGTTATAACATAAATATTTTGACCTAGAGCCTATGATTAAGTTACATTTCTGGATAGATATATGTCTTGGCATCATAGGATAGTTGGATGCCCAACCAACTCTTGTATGGGGGATATGGGTCAAAATAAGAAAATAGGTCAAATCTGGACCTATGATTAGAAAACGAGTTAAACTCCAGGTTTTTGCAATAAAAGGTTAGGTTTTAAAGATTGGGTCAGTGGTAGACATCTTAAGGAAGCTATATCATTTGGCCTCACCTTCATTGCTATCATGGTTTAGGAATTATGGCCATTTCCGTAAAGGGTAAAATTTTTGGAAACTTTCTGTTTTGGGTAACCAGGGGTAAAACAGTCTTTTACTATGGTTCTGAAACTTTGTAGATTATGAGTCTTACATTTTTGGAAACTAGACATAAAGATCTTTCCAGGAGTGAAAGCCTCACATTTAGAACATTTGTGAGCTAGGAGATATGAGTCCATGAAGTCGAGTTAAAATCAGAAACTGAGTTTTTACGTCTAGTCTCAAAATTTAAAAACGTATAGTACACTTTGATAAAATAAGAATTAAAAGCCGAAACTTAGTAGGTGTTTATTTACCTATAAGACCAGATCACAAGTCATTTTGGGATTAAAAAGGATTTGGGGAAGTTCTAGTGGAATGCCATGCTTATCTCGGAAACACATCTCATGATCACTTGTTTAATTTTTACGTATTGTTTCTTTCTACGTACTAAGTCGCGTCACGTCTTTTAGTAGGTGCTTAGGAGTACTTTCCGCTTGTTCGAGACTCATCACACTTCTGATCTAATTGTTCTCTCGGTGAGTTCATAGCCTCGCCTTTCTACTTATAAATGTTTTTATAAACCCCGCGAGGGAGATACATGCTAGTTTTATAAATTGAACACAAGTGATTTTCGGTATGCTGGTCCCGATTGTGAACTAATTGCATAAGTACCTATTGCAAAAAGGCCCCCTAATTTCATGCACTGTTAATTACCTATGATGGGTGAGCGCTAGTACATTAAGTAGATCTATTGGGCCGTGACTGCCCTGTCTGGGGTTGTGACATCCATGGCGCGATCACCCCTAAAGGACATTTTGTATTGAGAATTTCTTTAGGTATATTGCAATATTACCTAGTTGTGGGGCAATTGATTACATATTTATAATATGTTGGTTAACGTTTCAGTGGCATGAGCTTAATGCATTAGTGATTATAACTTGTTTGATCCACAAGTTTGCGATGATTAAAAATACTTGTGTTCACTCTTTATTTCATATAAACTCTATGGATTCACTCAATGTTTTCGTTGACTTTTTAGCATGTTTTATCTCAGGTAATCAGGGTTGATGGCTTGGAGTGGCGAATGGAGTTTAGCGCGAAATGTTTTGACTAAACTTGTTTTGGTTCCATTCATTAAAAACACTTTGTGTTATGATTTTAAAACTTATGTTATGATGTTGTATGGTGACGATCTTGTTAAAAAAATTTCGACTCTGATCTTACATGAATGGGACAATGTTATGTTTAAACGTCTCTTTTGAGTCGTTCTTTATATTCTTATGTTGTTGTGCTATGACTTAACACCCAAACTGTTGGTTCCGCTGCGTAATGAATTTGGGGGTGTTAAAGTCAGTAACACTACTTTCATCCCACAGTCGAAATTTAGTCCTTATGACAAGAGAATTCCATTCAAGTTCAATCGTTGACAGGTTCACGGTAGTTGTTTGGTCTGCAATGACTATCGTTAAAAGTGAAGGTTGTCATCACACAACCATCTTTATGACAAGGACGCTAGAGTGTCAAATAGTATGTTGAATGTTGTTTATCATGAATTGAAACAATATGAAACACCCAACATTGTTTATTTTGAGCCATCTAATGAAACTTTAGTTTCATCTTATCTAGATTTTGGATATGTAAATTTTGTTCTTTGTTTAGATACACTTTAAATTATTGAAAAAATGTATTAAGCTTTTTATAAGCCACCCGTGATTTATCACGGGTTTATAGGCTAGTAGACTATAATAAAAAAATATTAGTTGGTGTTTTAAGTTAGTTTTGACTCTATTTTAACTAACGCTAATCATCATCACTTCAATTTATCAATTAAACTTAGAAATGTTAATGGGAAAAAAAGTTTTTGTCATATTTTTTTTAAAAGAGTCGCGACCCGGCCGGGTTT
>BQNB010063882.1:2142-35517 GCA_026074375.1 Tanacetum coccineum | reverse complement strand
TCATAGTATCTTTGGATTTATTCAAAGGACTATAAGTCGTTTAAGGCTCATTGAGATCCTGTTAATAAGGACCTACAAATGAGTTATTCAGTTCCGTCTATCATTACAGTTGTTCGGTTTCGGCCACACACACAATTGTTCGGTTCCTACTATTAATGTAGTTGTTCGGTTCCTTATAACCATGGAGTTGTTTGGTTCCTTGTACTCTGAGTTGTTCGGTTCCTTATAAACTGAGTTGTTCGGTTCCTTAATAACAACTAAGTTGTTCGGTTCTCAAAGCAAGACGATTTATTCGATACCTAAAGAGACCAAGTTGTTCGATTCATATAACATGTAGGTTGTTCTGTTTCATATGACACTTGATTGTTCGGTTCATAAACAACTTTCACCATCAAGATATTTTGAATCATGCAAACTTATTTATATGACATTCTTAGCATGAGAACAACACTTAGGGACATTAACAACTACATTTAAGCCATAAAATCAAGAACATACACAAAAATGAGCGCCTTTAAGCATTTTAGCACATTGATTCAATAAACTACAAACAATAGGGTGATATTATTAACCAAACATGTTCAAGAAGATGGTAACAAACTCCCTAACACAAAACCCACAAACTTTATACAATATTTCATATAAACCCTAATTTTCACACCTAAAAATCACCAAGAACACTAGCAAATGATAACCATATTCAAAATTGTTTTAAACTAGTGCTAGGCACACCTAAAGATACAAAACCCCTCAATCAATTTGGAGTTTTAACCATTTTGATTTTTCAAGAACCCTAATTTGAGAATTAGGGATTTCGAGATCAATCTTTGGTAAAAAACCAATTCCTTTGAGACGTGAGTAGTTTAGATGTAGGATAACACTTTTCTTATTATACCTTAGGCTTGAAAAACACTTGAGAATGATGAATAGGTGATGACGATCGTGCGAATGGGAGTGGGAGGGAAAAAATTTGTAAAGTGTGTGTTGTGTGTGAAAAAGGGACGGGGTGGGTGGTTTGGATATAAGACAATTTTAGTTTTAACACATTTGGCCCCTCAAGTTTCAATACCCTTTTATTTTGCATAGCTAAGTTTTATAAGGCATATACAAGTTAAACACATAGCACAAATAGTCCCTAATGTTTATACTATCATACCTATAGACTTAATTTTGCAAAATGTACCCTAAAGGCATAAACACATAACAATTAAGGCACACATAAGCTAACGTTAATTAACTTTCCTCAATATTGATATTCCATTATTATTTAAAAACCTTTTTCCCTTTAAGCACATTTTTATTATGAAGAAGAAATTTGACATTTTCTCCCCCTCTAACAATGACCCATTTTCTATTTAAAGAGTTGTAGTCGTTGTTTGAGAAGTTCAATGTCATTGAGAAAGCATTTTCTAATGAAGCAGTGTTTTGTTTATGAAAAACAACAAACACAAAATAAGATTTCTCTTATTTTAATACATAAGTGCACTGACGCGTACACTTATGGAAATATAGGAAGCACGGGTTATGATGCAAAGTAATCTCAAGCCTTTGCATGGTCATAAAGTAGACCATGCCCGAGAATAAATTCTTGTTATGAAGTCAAGTTTTCTTTTTGAAATACTTTCCTTTAAGATGATGACCGAGTTGCTATCTGAAATAATAGCAAGCCATTTGGCATGTTTTGAAAACTTTTGTAACTTATGCTCGAACTTCATTTACAGCCTCGTATAATTATTAAATGACATTTCTAAGACCGTAAATGTTATCGATTTTCAGAAGACATGCCTTTATTACCTCTTTTTATATTTTTTCTTTGGTTTTATAGATTTATATTTTTGTATTTTGCTTTTATAAAAGTTTTCTAAAAATGAAAAATCTTTTTGGTTTTTTTAATATATATACATATTATACATGATATTTGAATAGGTACCGCCACTATTCATCAATTTCATCTGCCAATTGTTTCAGAGTCTCCGGCGTAAAACTCTACATTCCTAGCTTGTTGATCAGAAATTCAATTCTTTCTCGGCCAAGAGCTTTAGTGAAGATGTCCGCCAGTTGATACTTCGTATTGACAATGTAAAGTTCGATCACCCCATTCTCAACATGCTCCTTGGTATCACAGTACATTGGAATTTTGTTGAAACCAAAGCCATAGTCGGTAAGCTGTGATCTCATCCAAAGGATTTGAGCATAACAGCCGGACAAAGCAATATATTCAGCTTCCGTACTGGATATCGCAGCGCTTTTCTACCTTTTTGATGACCAACTAATAAGTATATCTCCCAAAAATTGCATACTACCTGATGTGCTACGGCGTGTATCTTAACAACCAGCATGATCCGCATCTGCAAATGTGGTTAGAGCAATCGAAGAATCCTTCGAATACCATAGTCCCTGATTAACGGTTCCTTTTAGATATCAAAAGATCCTTTTTACTGCATTTAAGTGCTTTTTTGTAGGCCGAGCCTGATACCAGGCACACATGCATATAGCAAATTATAGGTCAGGTCTACTAGCTGTGAGATAAAGGAGGGTGCCTATCATACCATGATAGTGTGACGGATCAACGGCTTTCCCTTCTTTATCCTCATCCAGTTTGGATTTCTCCACCATGGGAGTATCCACTGGGTCACAAGAGTCAAAACCGTATTTCTTTAAGGATTCAAGGGAATATTTTGACTGGTTAATAAAGATGCCTCTGGGACTTTGAGAAATCTGTAGTCCTAAGAAAAATAGATTTTTCCCATCATTGACATCTTAATTTTTGAACACATAATTTTAGAAAATAGGTTACAAAGTTCAGGTGTAGATGTAGCAAAGATGATATTATCGACATATATTTGTACCGTGGGATCCACCGAACCTTTGGAGAAGTCTTGGGATATCAGGAACGAAGACAACATGTCATACCACGCGCGTGGAGCTTGTTTCAACCCATAAAGAGCTTTCTTAAGCTTGTACACGTGATTTGGTTTATCTTTATCCACAAACCCATCCGGCTGGCTAACATAAACTTCTTCCTGCAGATTACCATTCAAAAACGCAGTCTTCACATCCATTTGGTAGACGACCATGTTCATATGAGCAGCAAACGCGAGAAAAATCCTTATAGCCTCTAATCTTACAACCGGAGCAAAAGACTCTTCAAAATCAATTCCCTCCTCTTGACGGTAACCGTAAGCCACTAACTGAGCTTTGTTCTTTAGTATACCTCCCAGTTCGTCTAGTTTAACTTTGTAGATCCACTTCAAAGTAATAACCATAACTTTATCTGGTCGGGGTACGAGCTCCCATACTTCAAGTCAATCGAACTCATTGAGTTCTTATTGCATTGCTTCAATCTAACAGGCTTAAGTCAAAGCATTTTTATACGTCTTGGGTTCAACAACAGTGAGGAAAGCATCGTAGTAACTGAAAAGAGCCTGCTTATGTAATTACAGCCATGTGGAAACTGGTCTAGCGGGTTCACCGATTATATTTTCAAGTGGATGATCCTTAGTCCATTTGTTATTATGTTCAAAAATTTGGTGATCAGGATGCACAATTGTATGAATAGAATCCGACGATGAGGATTGATCAGAAGAAACTTCTGGAATTGGGATACCAAAGTACAGATCATTACCCATATGTGCAACTTCAATATCATGATTGTCTTTTTTAACATCGTTAGGAATGATGGGAGGTTGGGTATCGGGTGTTGTTTGAGAGTTACTTGGTGATGGTGCATCTTGGTTAACTGTAGTGGAGGAAGGTGAACCGGTTGATACAGCGGGTACTGGAGCTGCTACTTCATCAATTGGAGCAACGACTTCAGGGGCTGGGTAATCAACACTAGGTGGTGGATTGAGTAATTCATCGAACAACACTTGAAACAACATATCCCATTCAGTTCTCGAAAGTGGTACAAACGGTGTTGAAAGAGGAGGGTTTGGCACGAGTCCTGAACTGATTGTTGCAGGAGTCATTTCATGAAGTGCGGGTCCTGAACTACTATGTTCAGAAGCTATCGCAGTCAGCTCATCAAAATCTACATGAATTGTCTCAATGATTCGTCTGGTACGTCGGTTGTAAATTCAAACTGCTTTCTTCGTGGGTGCATAACCAATGAAAATACCAATATCAGCCTTTGGTTGTAACTTGCCCAGATTCTCACTATCATTTGTTGGATAGCAGAGTGCACCAAATACATGGAAGAAAGATAAGTCGGGAAGTTTGTCATGTAAAAGCTCATATGGTGTTTTGCCGTAATAAAGGCGTATGATGGAACGATTTTGGGTGTAGCATGCGGTAGCCACTGCTTCAGCCCATAGAAATAATAGAGCTTTTGCATAAATTAACATTGTGCGAGCAACTTCAATTAACGTACGATTTTGTCTTTCAACGACACCATTTTGCTGTAGAGAGCGAACTACAGATGTT
The DNA here is from genome assembly GCA_026074375.1 of Tanacetum coccineum. NCBI lineage: Eukaryota > Viridiplantae > Streptophyta > Magnoliopsida > Asterales > Asteraceae > Tanacetum > Tanacetum coccineum. Next base: position 31,095 of record BQNB010063882.1, on the reverse strand, counting down.
TCATAAGAGATACCAACCTTCTCATAATATTTACGCAACGTTTGATTAACAAATTCAGTTCCATTAAATGTTCTGATGCGTCGGACAGGTACTTTAAGTCGCAGTTGGATCATCTTGAGAAACTTGATTATGAAATCTGGAGCTTCATCTTTTGACCTTAAGAACTTAACCCATGTGAATCGTGAGTAATCATCGACAATGACAAGGATGTACTTCTTTCCATTAACACTTGTGACACGCATTGGTCCACAAAGATCCCTATGTAACAGATAGAGTTTTTCTTGATTGGTATCTTCAGATTAAGGTTTGCGAGGTTTCTTCTTGCTCTTACCCAAAGCACATGCATAACACAGATGGTCCTTTTCAAATTTAAGCTTAGGGAGACCTCGAACAAGACCATGTCTAGCGAAATGGTTGATTGCACCAAAGATTAGATGAGACAAACGTCGGTGCCATAGCCAGGACTTAGTCTTTGAGGCCTTTGACAAGAGACATATAGGAGAGGACGCCATCATGTCTCTAAGAGACAGAGTATACAGATTGTTGCCTTGAGATCCAATCAATAAATCATCACCTTTTAAATTACGAATGAAGCAGATGTGTTGACAAAAAGCAACCTCAAGGTTCGAATCACAAAACTGCCCAACGGAGAATAAGTTGTGTCCAAGTCCTTCAACATAGTAAACCCTTGATATCGTAACATTCCCAATTTGATAATCACCATATCCCAAAATCTTTGCCACATGATCATTTCTGAATTTGACTATACCCAAAGTTTGTTGACTAAATTGGTAAGCTGAGAGCGATCTTCGATCATATGCTTGGAGCAGCCGGAGTCCAAATACCAGAGGACAATTTGGACGACCTGCATTCATTAAGAGAGGAAAATGGAACATCGGAAATTATGGATCCCCAAGATTTACTAGGTTCCTTGTTGTTAGCAGATACGGATTGAAGATCCTTAGATTTGCTAACATGAACATTGGTTTTAGATTTCCTAGGTTTCCGTGAATAGACCAATGTTATAGCAGGTTTAGATGTTTCATTATCTAGAACAACTGGTTTTCTAAGGGGCGCTTTAGTAGTAGTGGTAATCTTAGTTAAAGGGCACGCATTTCCTATGATAGTAAAGGTCCGACCAGTAGGTCTCCAGATATATCCAATAGTTGTAAACATCTTTCCTGTTGGTTTCCAAACTTTTCTCTTTGTTTGTTTCTTAGCAGATTTAGATTTTGCATGAGCATTCACATTATTGATATAATCAAGAACACACAAATCATGATTAACAGAAAGCATGCAACCATTACACTTAACACATTTAAGTTCAGAATTAGCATTAAGCTTGGAATGCTGCACATGAGCAGTTCCTTTAGGTTCAACAGCATGATCTTTGTTTTTCAAACTAGTTTTTAACTTTCCTAGGGTGGGCTTCTACTTTATTCTTCTGAGTACTACTTTGTGTTTGCTGAATCTTATCTTTCTTTGCATTGCCTGAAGGTTGTGATTCGCTAGCACTAGTAGATGGTTTTACTCCTGTAGAAGACAACATAGGTTTGTTAGATGCTAGGTTTGATGTAGAGGCCTTTTTTGTGTTTGTGTTTCTCGAGGATGTGGCGGGCTCAGTGAATCTAACTCTTTTAACTTTATTCAGTGGGGTCACAACCACTAATTATTCTCTGGAATTATTGATACTAGGACAGGTTTTACTGATTTTTGAAAGCAACTCCTGAATTAGTTTATTATACTTATAGGCATATTCTAAGGTTGGGTCTAGGGGATAGTTTACTTTAATATGATCGACTAGATCCCTGAGAACTGCAGCTTCTTCCTGAGTGTGCTTAATATAGGCAGAGTGAGCTGACCTTTTGTTCAACAATTTAGGGGTTATTGGTTCCATATTAATCTCTGGATCACTAGGATGATGTGTAACTTCATTATTAGCAAAATCTTTTCCTTTGAGTTTCCTCAATTCATCCTTGAGAGTTATAATTACCAAAACCTTTTCCTGAAGACAAGCATTTAAATCAGAAATTTCCACAGACTTTAGATTGACTTGATTAGTTAAGTCAACATGTTGTTCTTTTGATCGAACATGTGTTGGTTTAATGGAGTCATAAAGTTGCTTATAGGTCTGTTTCAAATGCTCATTCTCAACAATAAGCTTTGTCACCCTATGATCCAATTCAATATTTATGGTTTCAATATCTTCTAAGTCTTGTTTGATCTTATCCTTATCCATATTTCCACTGAGAGATTTAATTCTCGCTTTCAACTTCTTTATTACCATGTCTTTTTCTTGGGACTGAGCTTTCAATTTATTTAATTCAAATAATTGATCAAAACTTGGAGCACTTTGATTTGAAATAGAATTGTCCCTTTGAAAAATTTCCTGATTAGGTTGAGTATCAACTTCTAACGAAATGTAATGTTTTTCAAGAGTGGTAACTCTTTTGAATAGTTTATCGTAAATCTCTTTTTTAACAAAATCCTTTTGAAGCTCAGTCTCAAGTTTGAGACACTTTTCACATGCATGCACATTCACAGAGGCAAAATCCATAGAGGAATTTTCAATCAAGTTCACAATATCTTTGCTCATCACTTGTTCCAAGAGTCTTTCATTTTCGTTCAAAGCTTGATTCATTTTAACTTAAAACGTTTTTGACTCTACATGATGTTGTTCCACAGCCTGTTCCATTTGATAGAAAACATTTTGGACTTCAGCAAGTTCATCAACCAATTGTTGGTTGAATGTACTAAATAAGTCCTTCAGAGCTTTTACAAATGGAATTATTTCATCCCTAAAACAAGCTTTTGTATGTTCGAAACCCCACGTGCCCTCAGTGATAGCTGTGGGTGTGGTTCTTTCTTTGACTACCACATCAAAGTTAGCAAGATGGTATTTAAGTTTCTTCAAACTCGTATTAACCATGCTGACTTTTGGAAGTTCTTTAGGAACCTCAACATTGGTGGGTCTATCAGAAAGATCGGGTTCTAAGGAACTCACAGAGTTATGCGACCAAAAGGCTTGTTCAGCAGATAATTCAGTTTGTGGAACAAAGTGTTACTTTCAACAAAGAAAAAAATGCTCCTCAATGTAGATCAACTACAAAGCAAATTGCAAAGATGAATTTCAAGAAGCTGGATCCATTGAACAGCCTTTTGGGTGGTAAAACAACCAGTTCCAAAAAGTTCCATCGATTCAAAGTTTACAATGGATTATGACAGTTCAAATGACATACAGTACTTTGTTGAATACAACTTGGAATCGAGTTCAACACTTCAGAGATACACTACTCCAACACACTGGGTAATGTTAAGAAGTCTGTTGCTGAAAGAACTCGTCATCAAAGACAGTATGAAAGAAGGGTGAAAAAAGACAGATGCAGTGTTAGAGAGTAAGTTGATAGGGTAAAGCTTGGATGTTGATTGGCTTGACCAGAAATGGCACTTACGGACAGGACACAACAGTGCAAGAAGACAAGTAGCAGGTCAGGGAATGATACAGATGCTGTTGATGCAGATTCGAGACCCATTTGACGACAGAGCCAATGGCTGAGGTACAATTGACTGCTTGTATGCAATATCTTGCTATAGGACAACAGCGTATGAGCAACCAGAATTCATTGTTGAAGGGTAGGGTTGACCAGTAACTGAGACATGTCAAGTTAAGAGGTCTTATGTTGATTCATTCACCTAATAACCAGACAACTGAATACTCAAAATAAATCCACCCGAGTATGAATATATTTTGTCAAGAGACAGTTGCCCAATTTCAAAGATGTTTCAAGACTGGAAAACACATTGCAATGCTCTCGAACTTAAAATCTCAAATCAATCTTTAAAATCAAGGCAACATGGTCAAATTTTTTAATGAAAAAGTAATAAAGCCAAGATTGAAAAGGAAATTGATGTACTTGAAACATGAACTCGAATTAGACATAGTATGCTACATTACGTAAGGAAAAGAGACTTTGAAAACGCATTACAAAGATTTGTATGATTCTATTAAAATCACGAGATCTAAGGACTACAGATCAGAACAACATTCTTTGCTTGCTTAATAATGCTGAATTAAAAGCTCAGATTCAGGAAAAGGTTTTGCAATTGCAGCTTTAAAAATGACTTAACGGAAGTTAAAAGAAATAGTTGTAGATACTAAGTTTGATATCAACATCAGTCCCTTAGGAAAACAAGGCTTTTACTTCAATAAGAACAACCAATTCAGTTTGTTAAACACGAATGCGTTTAATCTGAAGGGCTCAAATGTCCAAAACTCAACGGTCGGCCTCCAAGTTGATGTGAATAAGTATTTGTCAAAACCAGTCCATCAACATTATTTTCCTTAAGAAAACAGAATCCGCCTTTGCAAAACCCTGATCACGTGATTGCATCTAGTCTTCATCTAGAAATGTTCTAAGGAAACATGCCAAGATTTTGTTCACAATGACATGGTTTATATCACTATCTTAGTTGAAGCTAGGAAAAGACACAAGAAAGAGATAGGAACTCAAAAACTAGTGTGATGCCTTCTGCTAGATTTCAAAGCACTGCTGATGGTAGCAAACCAAAACCTAGGAGCAACAATCAAACACCTAGGAGTTTGCCTGTATCTAAGAGTGTAGCTTACAGATAACGTATGCGCCTAAGCAGGATCCCTTTAAGAGTTTAGTTCCATTCTCAGATTCTAAACAATTTGTTTGTTCTACATGTCATAAGTGTGTCTTTAATGCAAATCATGATGTTGTGTTACACAACAAAAACTCCTGAAGGAAGTAAATTCACGTGCTATTATTCAATCCCATTAGACCAGAAACATAACTAAAACCATAATCAAAAGAGTCATACTCAGAACTGGTAGCAAGATTTCTTTAGGCCATAGGTTTTCTCCTAATAAGACTTTCGCTGTGTATGAGAAAACATCTCCTAGATCTGATCTTAGGTGGAAACCAACGGGTAGAATTCTCAATAATGTTGGTCTTAGGTGGGTTCCTACAGGAAAGATATTCACTTCTTGCACAAGCAAGGATGACAGTGAATCCACACATGGTTCAAATGTAGATATCCCTAATATTCATGAATGTAAACAAACTCTGGATTTAAGTGCAGGTACATCAATCAATGTTTAGAGGACAAAGTCTTGATTTAAGTTGCAGGTACCTTATGTAATGTCAACAAGGAAAATTCTCTGAGTATGGTGCTGAAAAAGTGATATTCAGAAAAACCATTGTCAAAGTGGTTTCACCGATGATGATCGAAAAATGACGTTTGATCACAAACAGATCAAGCTCGAAACTCAATGTCAAATGAGGTTGCTCACAACAGATCAAAGCCTCTGAACCTCAATGTCAAAAACGACGTTTGAACATAAAACGGTTCAAGCCTCGCCATAATGTCCAACAGAAGTTGAACAAGCAGCTACAGATAGTAACATGTCAAAGAGTGGATTTGACTATTCGGTCATTTGTTCGATGATATTTCAATGGAGAACAATCAGTTGTTTAAAGTCTTCCGCTGTTCACTACTAATGATGCATCAAATAAACGTCAACTAACAAACCTGATTCAACTTCATCCACTTAAACTCTAGCTACAACTGTTTACTGCTATTGGAAACTTTCGATTTGTAAATATTTTTTTTCTATACTTTTTTTTTGATTTATAAAAAATTTCTGAAAAGAAAATGAAAAATATAAACCTAGAAAAACAAAATATAAAATCAAAAAATTTCAAAAATCCCAAAAAGAATCTACTCGAATGTCTTCCCTTGTGAATCGATTACATTTACGTACCTAGACAACTGTTGATTAACATCGACACGGGGTGTAAATGAGGTTCGAACAGGGAGTTTCAACAAGCTTCAAACATGTCATTTCTAAAATTTTTCGCAATGACTTATGTACATTTCGTGCATAACTCGGTCTCGAATGTAACAGGGAAGTGTTCTCCTCACAGTGCGCTTTACTCTAAATAGAAGGACAGTCTTCTATCATGTTTTAAAATCGTTGAACACAATTTTTCAAAAAAGAACTTCAATGTCCAAAATTGTCTACAATATTAATTTGTGGTATTTTTCTATAAAAAGTAGATTTGTTAAAATTGTGTGTTCAATTACTCCCTTTTCGAATAATTTTCTGAGGGGGAGCTTTTTTAAAACAAAGCCTTTAATGTGTTGGTAATTCATAAATGTAATTTATGTATCCATACCATTTTTGTGAAAGTTAAAAGGTGGGAAACTTATAATGTCAATTATTATATACATTGTCTCACTATAGGATCTCACTCCGTCTTCAACTTTTGTGGTGTCCATACTAGAATTTTTCTCATCCATTGTCAAGTTTTAATAAAATATTGGTAAGCAACATTTATTGTTGAAGGGGGGGCGAGCTAATCGGAATCTGAATCATGCAATTGTTGGTATAATTTTTTCTCCCCATTGAATTTTTCATGTCAATTATTAATCAATGGTGTTTCAAATTACTAAGTAGTTTTATGATTTAAAAAAATAAGGGGAGAAAATGCGATTAAAATATGTTTATAGACGAATGTGAGCTTTAAGGACTTACGACTCGCAACTTCCTATCATGTGCTAAATAATTTGAATCTTGGAGCAATGTGTAGGGGAGTCATTTGGAAAATAACAATGTCAGAAAATGGTTTTATGGTTCGATCTCATACCCAACAACCTATTAATTTCACGACGATTCTGAAGTCATAAGGTGGTTAGGTTAGGTATAAGTCCTACGATCCAACCAGAACCAGAGGGATCTACCCAAGGCACTCCATAGTTAGAATAGCAGTCCTTAGTATGAGTTGGAAGATGAATGTGTATAAGGGAAGAATGCCGAATAAGATTGAGCTAACACTGGAACAATCACAACAAGGTGTTAGTAATGACGTCTTGGTAAGCATTGAAGGGGTTGAGAATAAAAAGAAATGTATGGATAAAGGGTGAAAAAGAAAGAAGCCCTCCACACACTTTAGGCAGAAACCGGGTCAATACATAATCTATCAAAAAATTCACAAAGAGATTGTTGTTATGAGACTACATCATGGACCATGTGCTGCAATGCACAAACCCTTCAGCCATCGAGTTTCCTCTCAAAAGAAACTTTGTCTCATTTGTTCACGGAGATACACACGTTATATCATGACATCTCACTCCGAGATTGATTAATTATTGAATAGGTACAGTTGCTAACAAGCCTCCGATTATAAAACCAAAAGTGCACAATCGAGTCTAGAGCCAGAAGAGATCAAAGTTAAATCTCATTAGGACCACAATGTCAAAATAGCTTGTTGAAACCATATAAGTTCTCATGTTGTAAACAAATAGTCCTACCGCATTATCCTTGAGATCTTGCCAGAAAACATCCGAGTGATACTTACGTATTCACAGTGAGATAGAAATCCTGCTTGGAGCCAACATCTAAAACAAGCTCTTGGTAGGTGATTGCAAGATTCTATATGAATCGAGCTTGGATAACTGGATCATCAAAGTTGGTCCAGTATAATGCATCTGACGGATCTTAATTCTCAGAAAGATAGTAACTATCTGATTCACTCCTACCGTGTTGTCTGCTTTGAGACGTTCGGTATGAGAACTAGCAAGGATGGTGAATCTAATACATCTCTGTGTTAGAAGATCTACGCTTTGAGCTGGAAACCCTGTCAGGAGAATTCTTGAATATACCTGATCACAAGTCATAGTTTTTATTACTATAAAACGGGGAAAACCGGAGGTTATGCAACCAAAACTCAAGAGACATGACAAAGCCATATTCATCCTTTTATTGCTTAAATGTTTTATTTTAGAATAAGGACGACGGTGTTGCAGGCTCATTCCGTCGAAGTCGGAGTCATAACAACTTGATTCATATCAGCTTTCAAGTCAATCCATTTAACGTCAGATAGTTGATTCTAATCTTCCCCACCATCAAAGAGCTAAAGTCAAATAAAGAATCATCAAATTGGGAGAATGTTAGCCTCTTAATCACATATTGTCAATAAAGAATGTAACAAGTATGAGCTGTTGGTCAAGAGACAAGTGATCGAGGAAGTCAAATCAAGATTGATTCATGTCAAGGAATGATGCAAGATACGGATCTCAAGAACTCAAGGTCAAAACATAAAGGCTCAAAAAAACAAGGATCACAAAGCATGGATGAACAAAGCCTTACAAACAAGACAAGACCATAAAAAGGCAAAGCATAAACGTCAAACGTCATATCTTCAATGTCATCAGTGGTACAGAGGAGTTTGAAGAAAGAGCTCAACATGGGAGGGAGATTGTTAGCTTAAATTATATTAAGTCAAACAAGTTGTTATCCGGTCTTACAAGGTCAAAACTACGGTCTTGTATTTGTAATAGGCTAAGTCGGGTTCAACAGGCTTGGTTTGATAATATAATTATTGTCCGTGTTTCGGCTCAAAGCCTAAGTTTAGCAAGCCCAACCCAAGCTAGAAAAGCCCACATGCATTATGGCTTAAGGGTATTAAAGGGACCCTCATTCAACATGGAGAGGGTTTTGGTTTTCTTTGCATAGTTTATGTGTGTGTGTTAAAACCTCCATCCCACTCTTTCATCTATAATCCATCTTTTTCTTTTCTTCTCTCTTTTCTCTTTTCTATTTTTGCTTATTGGTATGGCTTATCTTGTGTTTGGATAACTTATTATCTTGGGATAACAACTTGCGACACGCGTTAGACCACAAAGATCCATGTGCAAAATATAAAGTTTCTCTTGGTTGGTGTCTTCAGATTTAGGTTTGTGGGGTTTCTTCTTGCTTTTGCCCATTGCACAAGCAGAACACAGTTGGTCCTTTTCAAATTTAAGCTTAGGGAGACTTCGAACAAGGACAGTGTCTTGCTAAATGGTGATTGCACCAAAGTTAAATGAGTCACGACGTCGGGGCCATAGCAGACTTAGTCTTTGAGGCCCTTTGAAAAGGGACATATAGAGAGGACGCATCTATCTCTAAGAGACAATGTATACAGATTTTTGCTTGGAGATCCAGTCAACAGATCAACACCTTCTAGATTACGAATGAAGCAGGTGTGTTGATGAAAAACAACTTCAAGGTTTGAATAACATAATTGCCCAACGGAGAATAAATTGTGTCCAAGTCCTTTTACATAGTAAACCCTTGATATCATAACATTCCCAATCTGATATTCACCCATATTCCTAATAACTCTTGCCACGTGATCATTTCTGATTTGATGTACCAAAGGACTTATTGACGAAATTGCGTGAGTGAGAGTGATTCAGTCATCATGCTTGGAGAAATGGCGTCCAAATACCAGCTGAACAATTTGGCATGACCTGCCATTCTTCCAAGAGAGGAAGGATGGAAATCAAAATATCGGATCCCATGATGGACTGGGTTAATTTTTGTTAGCAGATACAGATTTATGAAACCTTAAAATTTGTAACAGGAACATTATGTTTTGATATTCCTAGGGTTTTCTTGAGTAAACAAGGTTACATCAGGCTTAGGTGTTTCATTTTCTAGAGCAGTTGGTTCCTAGGGGTACCATAGTATTGTTGGTAATCTAGTAAAAGGGCACCGCATTTTCCTACTATAGTGAGGTTCGACCAATACGGTTACAGTGAATCCAATATTTGAAAACAACTTTTCTGTTGGTTTCCAAAACTTTTCTCTTTGAACTTCTTGTTAACAGATGCCAGATTACGAGCATTCACATTATTGATAAAATCAAGAACACACAAATCATGATTATCAGAAAGCATGCAACCATTACACTTAACACATTTAAGTTCAGAATTCGCATTAAGCTTGGAATGCTGCACATGAGCAGTTCCTTTAGGTTCAACAACACAATCTTTATTTTTCAAACTAGATTTAACTTTCCTAGGGTGGGCTTCTACTTTATTCTTCTGAGTACTACTTGGTGTTTGCTGAATCTTATCTTTCTTTGTATTGCCTGAAGGCTGTGATCCGCTAGCACTAGTAGACGGTTTTACTCCTGTAGAAGACAACATAGGTTTGTTAGAAACTAAGTTCGATGAAGAAGAGGTTTTTGTGTTTGTGTTTCCTGAAGATGTGACGGGCTCAGTGAATCTAACTCTTTTGTCCTTGTTCTTTGGGGTCACAGCCACTAATTTTCCATCAGCATTGTTGATACTAGGGCTGGTTTTACTGATGTTTGTAAGCAACTCCTGAATTCATTTAGCATACCTACAAGCAGATTCTAAGGATTGATCTAGTGGATATTTTGATTTAACATGTTTAACTAGATCCTTAAGAACTGTAGCTTCTTCCTGAGTGTGCTTAATATAGGCAGAGTGAGCTGTCTTTTTATTTAACAATATAGGGGTTATTGGTTCCACATCAATCTTAAGCATTTCTAGATCACTAGGGTATTTTGTAACATCATTATCAACTAGAGCTTTTCCTTTAAGTTTTCTTAAATCATCCTTGAGAGTTGTAATTACCAAAACTTTTTCCTGAAGACTAGCATTTAAATCAGAAATTTCCATAGACTTTAGATTGACTTGATTAATTAAATCATCACATAGTTCTTTTGATCAAATACGTACTAGTTTAATCGAGTCATAAAGTTGCTTATAGGTCTGTTTCAAATGCTCATTCTCAGCAAAAAGCTTTGACACCCTATGATCCAATTCAATATTAATAGTTTCAATCTCTTCTAAGTCCATTTAATCTTATCCTCATTCATTTTTCCAATTAGAGATTTAATTCTCTCTTTTAACTTCTTTATGACCGTGTCTTTCTCTTAGGACTGAGATTTCAAATCATTTAATTCAAACAATTGATCAAAACTTAGAGCATTTTGATTTGAAACAGAATTATCCCTTTAAAAAATTTAATGATTAATTTGAGAATCAACTTCTAAAGAGATGCAATGTTTTTCAAGAGTGGTAAAACTTTTGAACAATTTATTGTAAATCTCTTTTTCAACGAAATCCTTTTTGTTGAGAAGCTCAGTCTCAAGTTTGAGACACTTTTCACATTCATGCATATTCACAGAAGGAATATCCATAGAAGAATTCATAATTATGTTCACAATATCTTTGTTAATGACTTGTTCCAAGAGTCATTCATTTTCGTTCAAAACTTGATTCATTTTTACTTCAAATGTTTTAGACTCTAAACGATGTTGTTCCACAGCCTGTTCTATTTGATGAAAGACATTTTGGACTTTGGAAAGTTCATCAATCAAATATTGATCGAATGTATTAAATAAGTCCTTCAGATCCTTTATAGATGGAATTCTTTCATCCCTAAAACAAGCTTTTTTATGTTCGAACCCCCACGAGCCCTCAGTGATAGCTGTAGGTGTGGTTCTTTCTTTGACAACCACATCAAAACTAGCAAGATGGTATTTAAGTTTCTTCAAACTCGTATTAACCATGCTGACTTTAGGAAGTTCTTTTGGAACCTCAACTTTGGTGGGTCTACTAGAAAGAGTGGGTTCTAAAGAATTCACAGAATTCTGAGACCAAAAGGCTTGTTCAGCAGATAATTCAGTTTGTAGAACAAATTGTTTTTTAAAATCTTGAGAAAGTTGATTAAGGACAGCATAATCGATTGGTGTAGTATTAACTTTCTTTTCTAACATCATAGGATCTTTTTGTTTTAAAAGCATTTTTGAACGACTCTCTTCAGCAAGCATTAGGATCTCTTCGGAGTCCAGAATCACAATTGCACTCGTATTCTTGATTACATTGCCATCATAAAGCTTTGGTTCCAACTGGTGAGCTTTCTTCAGATAGAAAGGATTTTGAAAACCTAGAGCTTGTTTGGTTGTATGATCATAGAAAAACTAAGGTTTCGTCAACATGTGAACAGTTTGTGCAGATTGATCTCTTTTAAAAAAATATTATCTAACTGTTTGATTCTCTTTTCTAAGGCAATCTCTCTATCTATGTTCCTAGATTCTTCTTTCTTAAAATCATTTTTGAGAAGAATAATTGTTTGAATTAAAGATTCATTTTCTTTTAAATGTTCAGAAAGAGTTTGTTTAAGATGATCAATCTGTACAGACTGTTCACATAAATCTGAAACGTTATCATTACTCCTTAAATCAACATTTTGTCCTTCTTTCAAAACTTTAACTTGTTCCTTATATCTTTCAAGCTAAGCAGTTAAAGTATCATTGACACTTTTATTGTCCAGATTTATCTTGGTACAATTAACTACTTGGGTTTTCAGTTGTTCAATCACAGATAATATCAGTGCATCTTGTTGTGCAGAAGAGTTAGAATTCTGAACAGCTGCCTATTATGAATCAATCACATACTGAGAATAAGGAATGATATTGCTATCAATGGTTATTTCAGTCTCTGACTGGTTTACAACATTCGACTATTCAGAAGACGGCATCGCCTGCACATCTTGATTTATCATATTGTTATCCACATTATCAGGATTGTGTACCTAAGCGAGAGCATCTGAACCATAATGGGAGAAATTCGCCATGAGAGAAACTTTGGCAGTGTTGAGTTCACAATCAGAGTCATATGCATCCAAATCATCAACTTGATAAGTAGCATTGTGAGTAATGATAGTCTCTATGGCTTGACCTTCTGCAATTCCTGGATCTGCCAAAAATTCAAGCTCTTCCTCATGTAGAATTTGACCATTTGCCTGAGCTTAAACTAGTAACACTTTATCCTTAAACCACGAGTCATCCCGTTTCCTTTTTGGTTTAGTGAACTGTTTAGACATGTGTCCTTCCTCTTTGCAGTTGTAACAAATAATAGTTCTTTGTTTCCCCGAATTGCTTCCACTTACTCCTAGAGTGTAGGTCCTTGTGGTACCCGCAACAAAAGAGGTTTGTCTCCCCTGAATTGGTTGTAAGGTCACTCTCCCATCATTAATGGTAGCTTGTTGCCTAGGGTTTAACGAATTCCTCAGTTGGTTATTGGTAGTAGGATAGCGAGAAGTGACAACAGCAATCAAGCATGACATTACGTGATTGATAGCATCAATGGGATAATCACCTCTCTAGAACACTGGAACAATTAGACCTGAGTCTGGTTAGGAAAATTCAGGTTGTTGGTTAACTGAGGGAGCATATTCCAGTTGAGGGATGGATGACGATGGAGAATAAAAGTTATGGTGAACTGATGATTGATAATCATTAGATGGATAAGTGATTGAAAGAGGTGTTAATGATTGATGAGTTAAGTATTTGTAGGATATTGGAAATCATAACACAATCGGATGACAAGTGGATTAGCTAAGACTAGAGAGAGAAAGTGAGAGAGAACTTTCTAGTGAGAGAAAATGAACTTGTATTATGTAAATGACTAACCCACCTCTTCCATGGCATGGAAGAGGCATATATAGTTACAACAAAAACCGGCCTTAAGGCCTTGGTAGTGGGCTTGCATGTTGGGTTTAATACCCGACCCATTACCGAATGTTATACATTAATCACTTAACTACGAGCAACAATAAACGGTAAAATAAATGGGGTGACCGAGTCTTTTTCTAACATCTAACAATCTCCCCCTAAAGGAGGTCACCCTAGAAAAATAATAAATTAAGCTCAGCAATCTTGATCGTGTGTTCAGCTCGTAGTCTTTGATTCTTCATGCTTTGATCTATTTGTACATAATGTAGTGATCTTTGAACTTAGTTCCTTTGACTTGTGTGATCTTTGAGCTTTCTTTGAGATCATCAGCCACAGTAAATCTCTTAATCATCCTTGTTGTAGTAATGCCTCCATGTGATGTTGTGACCTTCAGACCGGCATGCTCACACTTTTCTGGATCATGATAGCATGCATTAGAGTTGCGGAAGCTGTGTTGTAGGTCTTTCAGTTATCATGATGTCTTTGATTAGGAATATTAAGTGTGAGCATGGGGTTGTGAATTGACATGTCTCTTGCCAGCAACTGCTACCGTCTGGGATTCCTGCAAATATATGTTAGTAATAAACAAACAAAAGTGTCTTTGTTCACTTTCGTTGAATACGGTTGCAAGAACCACGGTTCCCCGTTAATCAGTATAAATACTGCCTGTGATCAGGTAGAATTCTGAAGAATCTCCTTGACAGGGTTTCGCAGCTGCGCTAGCCGTTCTCAAACCGGAGCGTCTCAAAGTAGACAAAGCACGGAGTGAGTGAACCAGTGAATTAAGTGACAAAACCAAGAAAAACAAGTTAATGTTTCACGGGATTTTACAAGTCAAAGAGATAAACCGTATAATTAGGAAATTTGAGTTGTTCGGTTCAGTTGTTTGGTATCAACTAGAGTCAGTTATTCGGTTTAGTTGTTCGGTTCCAACTAAAGTCAGTTGTTCGGTTTCAATTGAAGTCAGTTGTTCGGTTTAAACTGCACTTGGGTTGTTCGGTTTCAACTGCACTTGGGTTGTTCGGTTTCAACTGCACTTGGGTTGTTCGTTTCAATGCTTTCTTGATGGTGTTCGGTTTCAAAAATAAAAAAAAAACTGATCTTGGGTGAGCGACTTCAGTTGTTCGACTTCAGTTGTTCGACTTCAGTTGTTGGAACTCAGTTGTTTAACTTTGGTTATTCAACTTCAGTTGTTCGACTTCAGTTGTTCGACTTTGGTTGTTCGACTTCAGTTGTTCGACTTTAGTTGTTCGACTTACACTAATTCGAAACCCAAAAACTTTAAAACACAAAATGACACCTTTTTGATGGTTGTTTTGTAAAAATACTTGTACAACTAGTGTTATTAAACCTATAGGAACAAGAAAAATGAGAACTTTAAGGTTTTTAAGCCGAAAATTTTAAAATCAAGATTTTGTTCTTTCTAAAGTTCTCTAACACAAAGATGACCAAAAATAATATTTTTTTTCTAGATTCAAAGCTTGTACACCTATATCCCAAAGATACTAGATCAAATTTACCAAGGTAAATGATCTTTTAGTGTATACAATAGCTTCGAAAACAAGAAAAAAATAAAGACAAAGGACGATTTTTTGCAAGAACACACGAACAAAAAATAAACACAAAAACTAAACACACCACTCCATGGCTCTTGATAACAATTGAAGAATATGAGTAATCTTTAACAACAAGAACTAGAGAGAGAAAGTGGGAAGGAATGATGTATTTTAGTAAGAGAAAGAAAATGCATTACTATGTGAAAAATACAATCAACCAACCACCTCTCCAAGGCATGGAGAGGTGTTTATATACTTACAATGGATCGTGGGCTTGGGCCTTTACGGGTTTATCCATGGGCTTTTAGCTAACTAACTATGCAAGTTTCCAAAAATTGCTTAACGAGCTAACGACTGTTATCTATGGAAGTGACTGACACTTTTGTGTTCCTAACAATCTCCCTCTAAGGAAGGTCACTCCATTTTACAAATTTTAAACCTAGAATACTATGCTTCATCTTTAGTCTTGAGCTCGTTTAACTTTAATCATTAACTTGTGATTTGATGTAGTGATCATTGACTTTAGGGTATGTGCTCAAAAATTTTTCAAAACCTTTGAGATTTAGGTTCTCAATTGATTTAATATGTTTTACAAAAATGTAGTTTAGGGAAAATTTGTGTCTGATTAAAAGACACAAGCCGATATTGGAACCTATATATGCTCCCCCTCAATTAATGAGGGATTATGTTAGTGTCAGTTATTGTAGATCCCAATGATAGATCTTTCAGCCTATTAGTAGGGTTTTGGGGGTTTTTTAGGGGGGTTGTGGCTTGTATAAATACAATCAGTCTACATAGAGAGGCTGAAATAATCACTAGAGTATAAGCAGAATATAAACACAAGTGCTAAGAAGAACAATAATTATAAGGACAAAGATCGTTTCTAATAATTTGATTTCACTAACTATATGAAATGTGTTCTGAAGGTGTACATTTCACTATGCCATAGGGTCCTTTTATACTTGTAGGAAACCCTAATAGGCTTAATACATAAATGCGCATTAAAGATATAAACGCGTATAAAAGATATGCATATCACTTCCTAGTGATAACTCCATGCATATCCTAACTAAACTATTAAATTTGCTACCGCGTTAAAAAAAGTCAATTTAACTCTAGGTTGGACCACCCAAAAAACTCAATTTAACATGAAGTATGCAATATTTTGTACCTGTATTTTATCTTATTTATTTGCTGCTAATTTGATATGGAGGCCTGTAGTCTAGTTAATCATGCTATATAATTAAGTATTTTTAACAGCTAATACACACCAGGGGGCAGGGAATTCCATTTTGTAAAAAAAAACTTTATTATTTCAAATATTCAAAAGGTTTTCAACTTTAAAGGTCTTTAAAGCTTAAGTATTAATGTTAGGAATATTGTATTCATAGTTACTACTGGTAGATATAGTCATTACTACTGGTAGCATATTAGTTACTCCTGGTAGAGTAATATTGTCATTAGTACTGGTAGTACAATAATGGTTACTACTGGTAATGTTATAGTTAGTCCGGGTAGTACAAATGTAATAGTTAGTTAGGATATGCATGAGTTATATTAGGAAGTGATATGCATATCTTTTATACGCGTTTATATCTTTTATACGCGTTTATGTATTAAGCTATTAGGGTTTCCTACAAGTATAAAAGGACCCTATGGCATAGTGAAATGTACACCTTCAGAACACATTTCATATAGTTAGTGAAATCCAATTATTAGAAACGATCTTGTCCTTATAATTATTGTTCTTCTTAGCACTTGTGTTTATATTCCGCTTAGACACTAGTGATCATTTCAGAGCCTCTCTTGTAGACTGAGTTGTATTTATACAAGTCATCTACCACCCTACTAATAGGCTGAAAGATCTATCATTGGGATCTACAATACATGAATCATAGTAAGTTGAAAACTATATGATTTTTGGTAAACCATTACAACCATGAACGGATTTGATATGTCTTTACCTGTAACCGTTTACTCAGGACTAGCCAACTCTTAACTGTGAAGTATGGTGAGTCATCTGCCAATTGGAGGTTACTCCTGACAGAGGCTTCAGATATAGTGTATTGAGCACCATCAATGGTTGCAACTATGGCTGGAGGACCCAACTCAGCAAGTCTGAGTGAAGCAGTCCTCCAAAATTGCTTGACTAAAGAGTCATATATGAAGGGATCATGAGATATTGCATACCTGAGAGAAGTGCCCCTTAAGAAGTCCAACATTGGATGGTAGTCATCACTGCCATTGGGTTTGAGCAAATAACCCACCTTGTTGTGGTCAAAAACGTATTTTAAACCCGCCATTGATGAGTTGGTAGTAGAAAAAGTGGAGATGAAGTAAGTGTTAGTGCTGGTATATGATCGCAATGGTAAGTAGGTGCTGGGGGAGAAAGGAATTGAATTTATAATTGTGAGATCTCTTTAACCTAATTGGAGAGTATAAAAATGTAGTTTTCTTTTTAATAATTACTGATAGACGTAAAGTAAAATAGTAATTATTTAATTAAGAAACCTATTGACTAAGAGAGTGCCATAAAAATTTCCAACGGTAATTTTGCATTAAAGAAAAATTAATTTCTCTCTACCCGCACCAACTGTCATCCATCAGAAGAAATTTAGTCAACCAGTAGTAACTGTTGAACCACCAGGACCAATGGGAATCAACCAGTAGGAATGGTTAATTACCAGCACCAGACTAAAATTATGAACTTTTTCACCATCAAAGCATAAGATCACCTCTAAATCCAGTCGTACCTGAAAAATGTTAGTCCAAAATCTAAAAATAGAATGTAGGATAGGACTAATGAGTAGTAGAAACAACCCAACTACCAGAACAAACAAGTAAAACTTACAGAAGAAACAAATAAAACTACCAGAAGAAACACACTTCTATAACTAAAACTAACTTTGGGAAAAATAATTCAAACAAAAACCTAAAATAACAAAAATACTAAGTATACAACACATGCCTCCCCTTAGGCATTGTCCTCCCCTCAAGCACATCATCTATGGATTGAACATCCCAATATTAACCACTAAGTAATTAAACCTAGGTCCATCAAAATCTTTGGTTAACAAATCAGCCACATTTTGGTCAGTGTGAATTTTAAGCACCTGAATTAATCTTTTCTCATTAGCATCTCTAATAAAATGGTGCCTAATTTCTATGTGTTTTGTTCTTTGATGAAAAACTGGATTTTTAACAATACATATCGTACTTTGATTATCAATAAAGATTTTGGTATTCATGAAATTGAGACCATAATCTAACATTTCATTTTGAATCCAAAGTACCTGACCACAGCAATGTGCAGCAGCCACATATTCAGCTTCAGTGGAGGAGGTAGCCACAATTGTTTGCTTTTTGCACTACCATGAGATCAACCTTCTACCAAGAAACTGACAGCCACCTGTGGTGGATTTCTTATCATTGTGATTTCTAGCATAGTCACTGTCTGCGTAAGCCTCCAATTCAAATGGAGAATCTCTAGGATATCAAAGGCCTAATTTTGGTTGACCTTTGAGATACTTAAAGATTCTCTTTACAGCAAGAAGATTGGAAGTCTTAGGAGTGACTTGAAACCTAGAACAAGTACTGACTGCAAACATAATGTCAGGCCTAGAAGCTGTCAAGTACATGAGTGAACCAATCATTGATCTGTAGAGGTAAACATTCACATCATCATCAGGTCCATTCTTGTCTTTAGGTTTCTGAGGTTCATAAGGTGTAGTAGCAGTCTTCACACTTTCCAAATCAAATTTCCTTAGAATCTCAGCAACATACTTGTCTTGAGATATGAAGATCCCATCTGATCTCTGCTCAACTTGTAGACCCAAGAAGACAGTGAGTTCACCCATAGAACTCATCTTAAATTCACTCAGTATCAAATCTTCAAACGCATCACACCATGCCTTCTTTGTAGAACCAAAAATGATGTCATCCACATAGACTTGGACTAGGATGATATCTTTCGAGTCCTTTTTGATGAAAAGAGTTTTGTCTATGGTGCCTCTCATATATCCATTCTTCAATAAGAAGGTGGAAAGAGTTGCATACCAAGCTCTAGGAGCCTGATGTAGACCATATAGAGCTTTGACCACCTTGTAAACTTTCTTTGGAAGCTTTGGATCTACAAATTCCTTAGGCTGAGTGACATATACCTCTTCTTCTATTTTCCCATAGAGAAAGACACTTTTAACATCCATCTGATAGACCATGAAACCTATGAATGAGGCATAGGCTAAAAATAACATTATGGCTTCAATTCTTGTAACTGGAGCAAACACCTCATCATGGTCAATGCCCTCTTCCTTTCTATGACCTTGGGCTACTAATCTAGCCTTGTTCCTGATTACAATCCCTCTTGCATCCTTCTTGTTTTTGAGAATCCACTTAGTTCCAATTGCCCTTTTTCCTAGAGGTAAATCTAAAAGAATCCATACATTTTGGAACTGGAATTGCTGCATTTCTTCTTGCATAGCTTCCACCCAACTAGGGTCTTCAAGAGCTTGGCAACACTTCTTGGTTCAGTTTGGGAGAGAAAGCAGGCAAAAAGACAATGATGAAAGTCTGTATGATTGTTTCTCTTCTGATCTTTAATGTAGCAAACAAGAGCACTTTCACCATTAGAAGACTTGTTTACTCTCCTTCTAGTCTGAACTAGCGAAGCAATATCCCCTATAATCAAGAATGAAGGATGAGCTGATTTAACCCGTTTTGTGGATGTATGAGTGACATTCTCAGTAGAAGACATGTTTGTGAGATCAACCCTTGGTTCCTCATCATCATATGAGGAAGAAGTAAACATTCCTAAACCTGGATTGTCATAAATGTCCTTTAAAATAGGAATTCCAGTAGCAAACTCATTAGCAAAGGTGGAAGGATAAGGATATCTCAGAGAGGAAGCACTAGCAGAAAGTATGTCAGGAGAAGTACTAGTAGCAAACGGTGCACTACTAGGAGTAACTGGTGTGCCAAGAGTAAGTGGTGTATCAGGAGTAACTGTGTTAGTGCTGGGAGTTTGAAAAGACTTTGCAGCACTAAATACCAAATCTTCTTTAGCTTGAGCAAACTCTAATCCAAGTCTCTCTGCTTCTGCATTAGCTTCATATTCCTGCCTCTCAAGACTCGCAAGCTCTTCCTTTTCAGCTTGAGTGCCTTCAACAACTGGTGAAGAATGAGATTTGACACTAGATGAATCTTGAGGTGCCATTTGACTAGGTGAGCTTGTTGCATTAGAAGGATAAGAGGGGAGAATGATAACGTCTTGATCATCATCAGTATCAGAATCATTTGTGTCTTAAGAACCTGCATTGTTAGTAGTTGCATTGGAAGGACCTGTAGAAGGGTTAGTTGATCTAACACGACTATAATCCATTGAGTCTGTTAAATAATCAAGATCAAAGTACTAAGCAGGACCTGTTTGAGCAACATTAGGTTTATTCTCAATAAATTTAACATTCATAGTCTCTTCCACCCTCTTAGAAGCCAAATTGTATACTCTATAGGCCTTACCCTGAGTAGAGTATCCAACTAAAAAACCTTCATCTGATTTCCCATCAAATTTTCCCAGCTGGTCAATGGTATTAAGAATAGTGACATGACACCCAAAAGGTTTTAAATAACTGATAGTTGGAACAATACCAGTTAGTAGTTCATATGGAGTCTTGTTATGGGGGTTGGTCACCAAAACCCTGTTTAAAACATAACAAGTAGTAGCAACTGCTTCAGTCCAAAACATGGTAAGAAGAAAAGAATCTGTTAGCATAGTCCTAGCAGCCTCAATGAGGGTTCTATTCTTCCTCTCTGCAACTCCATTTTGTTGTGGAGTTCGAGGATTACTATAATCTCTCTTAATACCCTTTGACCCACAGAATTCAATTAAATTCCTATTCTTGAACTCTGTCTCATTATCACACCTAATAACTTTAACTTTCTTGTTTAATTGGTTTTCAATTAGTTTGATAAATTCCTTAAGGATACCAACCGTTTCATCCTTTTTAGCTAGAAAGAACACCCAACTCAACCTGCTAAATGCATCTGTGATGACAAGGCAATAAAATTTATGGGAAATACTCCTTATAGATGTGGATCTAAATAAATCCATGTGAAGCATCTATAAGGGCTCACTATAAGAGCTCATAGCTGTCTTGGCCTTATAGGAGACCTTGTGTTGCTTGCCTTTGTTGCAGGCCACACAAGTATGGTCATTCTAAAAAAGTTTGGGGGGTAACCCTCTAACCAAATTATCCTTAACCAATTTGTTCATATTTTTAAAATTAACATGACCAAGTCTCCTATGCCATTGAGTAGATTCATCTAATGTGGCTTTAGCAAGCAAACAAGCCAAATCTCCTTGAGGAGCAAGATCCTCTAGATTGAAACTGTATAGATTGTGCTTTCTTGGGACTTTAAGTAGTACTTGAGATTCATCAGGTAACTTGAAGTCTTTAGACAGCACAAGACATTCAGTCTTAGTAAAGAGAACCCTGTTCTTCTCATCACAAATTTGTGATACTGAAAAGAGATTAAAATTATGTAGTTCTTTCACATAAAGCACATTTTCAAAATCTAGCTTTGCAGTTCTAATAGTACCTTTACCAGTAATCTTTCCTTCTCCTCCACCAAAGGTCACATTTCCACCTTTGAATTCTTGAAAGTTCTCCAACGTGTGCCTGTTTCCAGTCATGCTTCTAGAACAACCACTATCAACAATTCCTAAATCCTCAGTCAACTTGTGTGGGTTGCCCTGCATGAGACAAAATGAGAAAGGTTAGTTTCTCATAGGGACCTAAGCCATTACTGGCTTGGGTCTGCCTAGTGGATCTTTTGATTTAAGCCTATTGTTATTATAGGATCCACCATTGTTCTTGGTATTCTTTTTCCAAACATACCTAGAGGATGACCAAGAACAACCTGCTGAGGACTTAACAGCAGTTTTCACTTTATCCCCACCAAAGTATGAAAAAAATGTTTTTGGTGGTGATGCTCTATGTACAGGCCTTTTAATAGGTGAGGCAGACTGAGTATTAGGTCTATTGGGTTTGAACACACTTGGAAAAGGTCGTACAGTATTATTGGTTCTACCAGAAGTAACTGGGATTGGGTAGTTTGGTCTACCAGCAGGAACTGCTTTACCAGTAGGAACTGGAGTAGGCAAATTTCGTCTACCAGTAGTAACTGGTTTAGACAAATTTTGTCTACCAGTAGGAACTGGTGTAGACAAGTTTGGTCGAGTGGAACTAAGGTCGACTATACCAGACTGAAGTAATACTGCACGAGGAACAATTTTATTTGATGGATCCACTCGTTGAGTATTTTCCCAAATTGTCATTTTATCCCATTTCCTATTAAAGTTACCCATCCCATTGGTCTTTTCATTCTGTTTGGCCATTGCTTGTTCTTGGGCCATTCTCTTTTCATGGAAGTCACAGTCTTTTATAAGATGGGACAAACTTCCACACACAAAGCAAGCTTTCTTTGGAAAAGCATATCCCTCACCCACCTGTTTGCCCATATGTCTTTTTGAATCATGTTTGTACCCATATCCCTTGGAGTGTTGATAAACTTAGCAGACTTATTATCAGCGTGACTAGGTTTCTCATTTGCTTTACCAGGAGTAACAACATATTCATTATCACTATCAACTTCTTCTATAATGGGGGCATCAGTCCAGACTTTAGACATAACAACATTAGGTTCAGACTCAACAACAGTCTCAGATGCAGATTCAAGGATTGAACTGAAATTAGATCCACATGAATCAAAGTTGTTGTTTTCATATTCATTAGACTCATCCCTATTAGACTCGCAGGTTTCAACATTTTCAGAAGAAGTTTCACTGATGTTTGTTTGTTTTCGTCCATATGAAAACTGTGATTCATCAATCTCAACATGTACAGGAGTTGGCATGTAGTTCCCTGTCATAGGAGGGGGAACTCCATGCATATCACCCTCTTTGGTAAACCAACTATACAAAGGTTTTCCAAGCCAATCCTTAGGTCTAGAGTAAAAAATGTTTGGTTCATTATCAATATATAATTCATTTTCATAAGAACCATAACCTAGACCTACCTTGTCTTTGACACTTATTAAGCTATCTATCAGTTTAACAAGATTTTTAGAAGACTGTAACCAGTTAGCAATCTCATTATCCAATTTAGCTTGTAAAGCTTGTTTTTCTTGTGTTGCATTAGCAATAAGTTTTTCATGATATGCTAGCAAATTAGACTTGTCTTCTAAATCAAATTTTAAAATCCTGATATTCTCTTCATAAGCAAGCTGATTCTTTTGGTGACACCTTATTTGAGCTTCTAGAGTTTTAACACCACTTTTATATGCATTTAATTCTACACTAGAGTTACTAATTTCTTCTCTTTGTTCATTATACAGTTTTTTAAGCTCATTATATTTGTACTCACACTCAAAAGAACAAGTTTGTACCTCTTTGTCTGTAGTGAAACCCATCAAGGCGTATTCTGATGTTGCTTTTCTTTCTGAATCTGGATCACTTTCCATACCAGCTATCATCCCATAAATCTTCAAAGCACCCTCATCAGCATGAGCATCCTCATGATCTTGCCAATTGATAAAAGTATCAACTGAAATCAAAGCTTGAGAATCATCTGTCTTCTTTCCTGCATTCTGAGTCTTGTATGCTGAGTACCTTTGGCTGTCTTGACTAGCTTTTGCTCTGCACTCCCTAGCAAAGTGACCCTTTTGTGAACATTTGTAGCACTGAACCAACTTCTTGTCAAACCTAGCTGCTTCCTGTCCATTGAACTTAATCTTTCTTCCAGCCTTTTTCTCAAACTTTTGTACTCTAATAGACAGCATGGCCATCTGCCATTTCAAGTCTAATTCCTCCAAGTCCAGCTTCTCAATCTGTTTAAGATCTTCATATGCCAATTGTTGTTTTGGTTCGCTTTCAGCAAGGAAGGAATGTATAACATCATCAACCACACTTCCTTGACTAAAAGAAGCTTCTCTATTTCCAAAGTAACTAGAAGAAGTAGAGTAGCTAGGATAGTGGTTACTGCTGGTATCATTGTTATTTTAGTATGGCTAGTGATAGTACTAACAAATGGATGCATTAGCCAAACATGGTCAGTTAAGGTTTAGGAGGAATAAACTTTACATCAAACTCTAGGGATTTGAGCTTTTGACAGGTCATCAAAAGAGAGATACTCCAATCCTCCTTTTGTTTTAAGAACAAGAGTGACTTGAGACCAAGAAGGAGGCAAGGCCCTGAGAAATTTTAGATTAACATCTTCATTTTTCAAGCCTTTATTTAAGAGCCCCACTCCAACCCATATGATTAATTTTGACATCAAGTTCTTTTGAATTTATTCCATATATCTAGTGGAAGACTTGCTTCAGTGATCTTGAATTCTTCAAACTCTTGTTTCAGAAAAGACTTCTACATTTTCTTTGATTCTTCATTTCCACCAAACCTAGCCTTAATTGCTAGCCATATTTCTTTGGCATCATCCAGATGGTAGAAATCTCTTATGTGGTCATCAGGAAGAGCTGTAAGCAAGGTAGTCCTTGCTTTTGTTTCCCTCTGAACAGCTAGATGTTCTTCAGTGATACAGCCAGAACGAGGGCAGATCTTGATTGTTTTCCATTCTGAAATCTTTTGTAGTTTTCTAGCGGCTATTTCCATTCAGAACAATATTCCAGCAAGGAAGATCTGAGTTTGTGATGTAGTTTTGCATTTTCATTGCCCAGATATCATACTCACCCTTTTTGAGATAAGGGAATTTGGCATTTGTGTTGGTTACAATGGTGATTTGAGGTTGGATTTGAGTGAAAACCTCATCATATTGGGAGTGTTGTTCATCAGATGTTGTCATTATAGATTTTGAGGGATTTTATGGATTTGATCTTATAGAATTCTTCTTACCAGAGGCTCTCAAAGGCTCTGATACCAATTGTTGGTCCTAATGATAGATCTTTCAGCCTATTAGTAGGGTGGTAGATGACTTGTATAAATACAACCCCTGTCTTACAAGGCGAGGCTCTCGAAAATGATACTCGTGGTCTTAAGCGGAATTAAAACACAAGATGCTATGATGATAACTATAATTATTAAGGACAAAGATACGTTTTAATAATTTGGATTTCACTAAACTATATGAAAATGTGGTTCTGAAGGTGTACATTTCACTATGCCATAGGGTCCTTTTTTTACTTGTAGGAAACCCTAATAGGCTTAATACATGACAAAATGCGCATTAAAGATATAAACGCGTATAAAAGATATGCATATCACTTCCTAATATAACTCATGCATATCCTAACTAACTATTACATTTGTACTACCATGGGCTCATTCTGAGGGTAGGATCCAGGCTATGGAGGCTTAGATCAGAGCACTACATGCTGAGGTCAGAGTGTTGCAGAGACAGAGGATTGACGATGGTGACAGACTGACTAGTCACATTCAGCATTAGCATGAAAGATTTAGAGAGTTAGAGCGCACTCGAGATGCAAAGCGCCAGGATGGACCAGCTGACGCCGGTAGTAGATGTTAGTGTTCTATCATGTGTTAGCTATCCCGTATAGCCTTCTAAGTTTTATAGGTAACTCCCAGCTAGTAGGCTGTAGGGATCTTGTATCATCATTTAGCTATTTTGTATAGCCTGCTAAGTAGTATGGGTAACTCCCAGTAAGCATGGCTCTAGGATCGTATTTTTCATTTTTGTAACCTAATTGTACTGGTTATTTTATAATCAAACCTATCATGTATGTTATCGATGTTGTTATATATAATGTCGACTTATTTATGTCATTGACGATCTCATTTCTGTTATACATTTCATTGTGTGTTGTGATCTCATTTACATATTGTACATATGTCATGTCGTGATTATGATTGTACAAAATCTCACGTGTATTATATTTTTGTGAATTAAAAAAATGGCACCAAAGAAAACTCCTATGAGTGATGCTGCTATTAAGGCATTGATAGCCCAAGGCGTAGCTGATGTGCTGCCTGATTATGAAGTAAACAGAGGCAGTGGTAATGGACATGAGTTGGAAAAAGAAGAACTATGCCTACTACTCGTGAGTGCACGTATAGTAACTTCTTGAAATGCCAACCCCTTAACTTTAAGGGTACTGAAGGAGTTGTTGGTTTGACTCAATGGTTCAAGAAAATAGAATATGTATTCCACATAAGCAACTGCATTGTTGCGTGCCAAATTATGTTTGCCACATGTACTATACTTAGAAATGCAATAACATGGTAGAACTCCCACGTTAGGTCTGTTGGTTATGATGCTTGATGTGCAGTTGTCGTAAAGACTTCTACATGAAGTTTTACAACTTCCTAGGCAGTGTACCTAATCATTGCAATGTAGTATAGGCAAGACTCAGGGGTTTTTATCGTTCTCTAGGGGAATTGGTTGGGAAGGCTCAAACTGGGCTCAGCCGGAATCTATGAGATTAAAAGGAGATTCTTTTTGTAGTTTTTGATATTTTATAGAAAGCAGATAAAATCAATGGTTTGAGTGGTTGGTTTGATTAACTAATTAATTAAACTAAATATAATCTATACTACTATTGATAACTTTATGATAAGATAATGTATTTACTTAATCATGCACTACTCATTAGATTGCTTCTCCTAATCATGTTGCCTTGTCACACTCATGATGATCTGTGTAAATATTTCCTAAGTCATGAACAAATTACACGAACCTACCGTCTATTTAATATTCTGTTAAGGCAATGCACAATTAAGGTAGTATGAAGACTATTACAAGGCTCCTAAGAGTATATTAAATGCAATTGAAATATCTTAAGAGGGATCAACCATATTAGGGGTAAGGTAGTATGAAGACTGTTACCGATGGTATCCTTTCTACACTTCTCTCATTTCCCTAGACGTCTATGCCAATTTAATATCTTATGGCTAGTTTTTTAAAGCCTAACGCCCACACTCATCACAAGAGGCAACAGTAAAAGGATCTACAATCCAACTTTCATGCAATCATAAGTAAATACAAGGAAGGGTTACCCTAACATGTTATAAAGAAAGCAAGAACATAGATCAATCAAACAACACATAGACATATTGAATGATTAAAGATAAACAATCTTACTTGATTAAAACATAGATTAAGGTCAGTTACAATATGGTTTTAAAGCCCTAAAGACGGCCTAAAAGCTAACAAAATACTTAAGGTTCGGTCCCAAAAGTTATTAAAGTTACACACTTCAAACCCTAAATTTGGTTTTGAATATATAGAGAAATCGTCGTGACGTCGTCCAGTTATAGTCGCGACGCCATCACAAAGTAGAATCTTCTAGATCTGATTTAAGTCGGTTACGTCCTAATGCCGTCATCAATTCTCTGATGCCGTCAGTATAAAGATCGCGACGGTGTCGCTTTATGCTTGCGACGCCGTCTCCATACTCTGTGAGCACGATTCTTCAAGAGATTTGGTGTAGGTTCGTAGTCTTGTCCGTTTCTTCTCCAAATGAGACCAAGTCACGTGTATTTTCTCCAAATGCCTTCCAAGTACTAAAACATGAAAACGAACGATTAAACACATAATCTGGGCATATTTGCATTATTTAAAGGGTTAAATGACCCCGAAATTGTGTATAAAATAACACCTCATCAAATACCCCTACACTTGGGATTTGCTTGTCCTTAAGCAAATGAGCTTTTCTACCTTGACAATAGCAATATTGGTGGCATTTAACCTACTCTTTAAAATCATTTTACAGCACAACCTTCTAAACCTCTTAATTAAAAGCACAGAAAGTATATACTAGCACCCAACATAAGTGTTTGGGATTCTCTCTTTCACTCGCGTGTATAATAAATTATAACAACTATGGGAAACAGAAAATTAACACTCGTTACCTGTTATAACATATAAATTACCATAGGCTTGGTAAAGGATCAAACCTCCACCGCTAAGCGCAAGTATTAATCATTACTATCAAAGAGGTCTTTTAAATGGTTGTGATGTGTAGGTGTAAGATAACATTAACGGAAACAGAAATGGATGGGATACATTTTAGGGAGTGACTTTTTGGTGAATTTAGAGTGGAAGGGTTAGCTAATTATTTGTACGAATACATGTTGGTTGGGTTTCTAAGCCAAAGACTCTGACAAGGTACACAAACTTTACAAAACTCTACATTCATCTCTTTGTTTTTCTTTTCTTGACTTTATGATAAACATAACACAAGCAAATGGCAACCCGTCCATTTTTTTACTTATATATATATATATATTGTACACTTTTGCTTTGCCATACCCCTACACTTGAACTTTTACATACTCAATATGTACAATCTAACTAATGACCCGAATTGAGGTGGATCAACATAACATGGAGCTTATTAAGCTCTATTAGGGGGTAATAAGTTACTTCTTCCCTAATTCTTCATAAGATGAATACGACCATGAATCTCAATCGTCCTAAAACTGTATTTACAAGGATACGGACTTAGCAACCATGTACTCAATAATTAAATTAGGTTAAAACAATAATGTACTAAAAGCGAGTACATACAAGGTAGGCTAAGGCGATTTGGGTGAAACAATTGGTTTAAGGGTTAACAATGCTCTTCATGAATAGTCTGACTTAACCAGAAAATTACGAGAAATGTGAAAACAGATAGGCTCGGAGGGTTGTACTAGGGGTATCCTGTACTAAAAATGAGTGCATGGTAAGGGTGTAGGATAGTTACATGATCGATGTGACCATCATAATAATTACAGGTTTAAAACATGGGTTAATCCTAGTGCCTCTTTTCTAGCAAATCCTAATACTTACTATACAGTCTCGGGATGCATCACAAAAACAAGTTCTAGATTTTCATATACTATCGGTACACTCATATAATTTAATACCGATACCAATGCTCCAGAAAAGGTGACAAAGATCATACGTCTACATCCGTAATGACGGAATAGACACATATGACTGCATTCGAACCGTAACTCGAGAAAGCTAAAGGTATAAATTATCTTGGGTATCAAAAATGGATACCCGAATTCCTATAGATCTAAAGGCGAACCTCACATTTTT